>CM068367.1:1044619510-1044707010 GCA_034769895.1 Magicicada septendecula
GAAAAAGTTTTGTAAGTTTCCTTCCCTAACTGTACGCAGAAGATATGAGAATGATCTTTTTTTCTTTTCTTTCTTCTCTTTCTCTTCTTTGTCATCAGTTCCTGAACTTGGCTCAAAAAAAGTCGCATGAGGTGTGTTCTTCAGGAAGTATTTAAACTGTACACATACATCAGGAAAAGTATCCTGCAAATCTTTGCTATATATTTTCACAAGCTCCCTGCAGCAAGAAAGGATATTTTTTAAAGTGTTAGCAGGTTTAAAATAAAACCAAATCTCTTGAAGATCATTTCATATGCTACCGCTCTTCTTTGCAGCTCTGCAATTAACCTGTCAATTATTACAAGATAAGTTCCTGTCCTGAAATAGTCTTTAGCATTAAGATTAGAGTCAGAATCAGATGATTCTTGTTTTTCGTCAAAGAACAGTTTGGGTTTTCGTTTTCGAGCTTCACAACTCCATTCACTAGATTTTATTATAATATCAGTCTTCTGTAAGTATGGAGAAAACTTGTCTCTACATAAAACCATGTAATTTTCCAATTATGTGAACAGAGCAACAACATTCCCAATGTCAACATTTTCGTTTTGTAAAGCTTTACTAACTTTGTGAAATTTATTCTTAGCTTCTTCCCAGAATACCAGCAAAAACACATTTTCTGGTTTCTGCAGTTTTTGTGCTGAGCCTTTTGACTCTTGGCGACAGGCAGGCTTTTCATCAACATCCTCAGATATTTTCTTCAATGATTCCGTTATTTCGGGCAGAGATTTAAGCAAAGCCTTCAAAGCATTGGCTCGGGCTGACCATCTGTTACCACAGGACAACCATCTTTAAGAATTTCTTTCAAAACAGCCCAACAATGGGTGGAGGCAGAAAAAAAGTTGTACATGGCCTGAACAAGGTCAAAAAATGCTAAAGCATTGTCACAGGCTTCGGCTGCTGTTACCCCAACTAGGTTTAGTGAGTGGACGGAACAGGGAATATATTCTGCCAGTTCATTGTGTTCCTTGATTTTTGCCTGAAGACCAGAATATATTCCAGACATGTTGGCAGCATTGTCATAGCTTTGACCTCTACAGTCTTTAATGTCGAGGCCAAAAGTTTCCAGCGTTTTCAAGACAGCCATTGTCAACTCTTCTGATTTATGTCCTGTATTTGGTAGGAATTTTAAAAATCTCTCCACAGGTTCATCGTCTTTTTTTATATAGCGTACGATTAGAGTCAGCTGATCAATCAACATGCGTTATGTCAGGGGTTGAATCATTAACTAGAGAATAGTACTTGGATTCTTTAGTCTCCTCAATAACTTTTTGTAAAACAGTGTCTCCCATAATCACGATAAACTCATCACATGCGAAGTGTGAAAGGTATGACGTACTTCCTTGCCCTTTGTTCCCAAATCTAGCTATGTGTTGAGAGAAAAAAGGGTCAAACTGAGCTATCAATTCCAAGGCTCCTAGATAAGCTGCATTTCATGAAGAACCAAAAAGGTGATCCGTCCCACGAAAAGGGTACCCTCTTGTTGACAGATATTTTACTGTGGCAATTACACGCTTGAAAACTTCTTTCCAGTACTGATCTTTAGTCTGGCGAGCTTCAATTACTTTGTTGTCAATGCGGGTCTCTGAATTAGTTCGACTAATGTAAGCTAATATGGCCTTTCTGTGTATAGCAGAATTTTCATGGGATTGGAGTAAGCTACTGGCATTCTTCCAGTCATTAAATCCCTCAGTGAAGATGGATGATGTGTTTGAATACAGTTTACAATAAGCACAAATTACAAAACCTTTTGAAGGTGAATAAACGAGATATTCACGATTCCTCAGTTCTCCATTTTGAAGGAGTTTTTTTAAAAACCCTTCATTACAATATCCTTTAACACCCCCATACCCGTAGTCATGCTCAGACCCAGAAAAACCACTTTCAGTGTTTTGTTTAAAACCATTTTGTGCAATGGACTCACGTGTGAACTCATCTTTTCTCCAAAAGGCTGGATCGTTTGAGACACTTTGCTGGTCTTTTTTCCTTGGTGAATTTTCAAGTTTAGAGGTCGCCGAGGGTTCATTTTCAACGTGAACTGAAACATCGGAAGTATCTGTAGGCCTATCATGGTCTTTGTTTACACATTGGTCCACGCTCTTCACTTCACTAACATTCCCTTTAATTCCACTTGTGCTGGGTTGAAAAAAGTTACTTATTTTAGGGACTTTTGCTAAAACCTTTTCCTCCTTCTCATCTTTTTCTTTTGCCCTTTTCTTGAATTCAGCTCCACTTGGTTTTTTAAACATGATAATTATTACCTCTAGAGCTCACTTCACTAAACATAAAATAAAATTTATTTCACTATAGTTATTTACGTTACAAGGCTGGGAAAACGAAGATTTCGCGGTAGGCGCGGTCGTAGGCAAGAGATGAGAAACTCTGATGGCGTTTTGGGGCATGAATGAAGTAAAATATATTTATGATACTCTATTTCACTTTAACTTGCACAGACAAATAACTACTCGTTCAGCAATAACAGCACCTTGCGTCGCGCCAACTGTAACTAATAGGTTATCTTACTGTTTACATCTCGCTCTAGTCTTGACGTCACTCATCAGGAGACTGGGTGAGTCCATATTGGTCATAATGTGGGGAGGGCAAGTCGCAAGTGCTATTACGGAGGCACGTAGTGTTGTTGCGTCGGTTCGCAGAGCAGGCGTTTTTGCTGAAGGAAAGACAGCGTCTGTGGTGTTTCGTTCTATCGTTTTCTTAAATGCAACTAGAAACTTTATAAAACACCGTTTTAAATACCTACCATATTTGTCTTTAAAATTGTGATTTAATTTTTTCGATTAATTTTCTGATTTTTTTATACAGTTCTCAAAACTTAGCTTCTCTCAATATTTTTCCTCTTTCTAAATTTTGCGCCCCACAAAATTTTGCGCTCTAGGAACGTGCCTAGTCTGCCTATTGGTAAATGCGGCACTGGCAGTATGGCAGTTGTCATGTATTCTCACTTCTGACATTAGTAAATATTGTGGAAGGAGAAATATCGAATATTTTATTTAACATCTGTGAGTTAAATCTAACTCTTAATTTTGTAAACCAACAATTGTTTTAATGTGTTGTGTATACAAAGCGACAGTTATAAAATAGCTTCTATCAGTTTTCTTTTCTATTTACTACTTGTTTGTTTAAGAATCTGTTCTGCCCCTCGTATACCATTTTTAACTTACAAAATACTCAAAACTTGATTAGTATAACAATGTATTTATAGATTTTTGTTGTATATTTTCTTTAAAGAAACAAACACTGTTTACAATATGTAGTTACAAACACACCAGCAAAATATAAAATCACTATAGTCATAATAATCTGATAAACATTAAGTACCGGTATATAATTATCTCAGTCATTTGTCTGTACTGATAAAGTAAATAATCAATCTTAATGCTTGTTTTAAAAAAATTAGTGAAAATTATTGAACAGTAATGGAGACATCATGATGAAGTACACAGTTACTGTCTTCTTGTTTTGTTACATCCATTTAGTGCAGTTGCAGCTGACTGATGAAAATAACTCAACTACACCAGAGGCTGAAGGAACTACCCAGATACCAAACACATTATTTGATGATGTTGATATGAAACTGTATGATGGTATGGTGACTCCAAAAAATGGTTCCTTGTATGGTGAAGAGTTATTTATTGACTATGAATTTATGTTGTTTTGCTTGAAACGTGCTGTAGCTATGTGGCTTGATTTGTCAGTTGCTAAGGATGAAGCTTTTAGAACTGCAGCTTTAACCTTGTTTAACATGGGGGGACCACGTTTCGTCAGAGTGCCAATTGGTGAAGTTGCTGATGGAATGAAAAAAGCTTATGGCTGGACTGACACAGAGATAAAAAAACTTGAAGAAATTCAAAACAAGTGTGAAGCAGAGTGGAATACATTAAGGAGAGCAATTCTTTAAGACATACCGTATGTTCAAGTTTGTATTTAATTGACTCAGTATTGAGTTGTATAATAGAAATTTAACAATACTTAAAAAAATTATCAGATTTTTTGGCTTATATTTGACAGATTTTGTTCAAAATGTATTTTGACATAGAACTGTATTACATTACCAATAGTGATGTAACTACAACTGGATTTTAATTTTTAGAAAGTTTCATGCTCAGACAGCTCAGACAGGTAACTTAAATATCGAATGAGAATATAAAAAAAGTGTCTTAAGTTCACTTAATTTTATGGATTACACATTTATTGCATTCAAAAACAAAAACAAAAATTGTGGAAATTGTGCAAATAAATTCTGTAAACTAAAAATACTCATTTTATAAGTAAAATTCCAAGTTTTGTTATTTGTACTTGGTCAGAGACAAATAGTAATAATACATAGTAAATTGTATGTATTGAAATAAATAAAATAAAATTAGTACGTCTTAACTACTTAACATTATACCTAAAAGTTACATTAAATTTAGTAATCGTGCATTAGGATATGATACAAAATTAAAAAAAAACTTAATACAGTAAACTCCCAATTATACACAAGCAGTTTATACACATGCACATTATTTGCAGCAACCCACAAAATTTTAATAAGCAGAAATAAATTTCAGCCGAATAATAAAGATTCTGTTCACTAATCATAATGCACTAGAATTGTTTCAATTCTAAAAAAAACCAAAAACACATGACGGATTATTTTTAAGAAGTTTATCACAAATTTTTTACATTGTTAAAAAAGGCTCCAATAGATTATAGTACAATAATTTTTGGTACATTTTTATTATGTGTTACCTTTACTTTAAAAATGTTAAAATAACTTATATTCTTTGTTATCAGTTTGTTATCAGTGATGATATCACTTTACTATTAAAGTTTATACTGTACAACATAATATTTAATAACATATATGTCTGCAGTAAAAACCCCATTAATATAAGCCTGTTTGTTATGCTATCCCATCTGTACGTGTTTTTTTATGCAGTCTCTGTACATCTTATAAAATACCTCGATTATTAGGCTCAAATCCCTCATAATGCGTTATTTTGAGTAAAACTTGTTCAAAACGGAACCGCATAGACTCTACTCTCACATTGTACTTATTGTGACAATGGGAACATTTAAGGAACATTCAATTTTCTTGGTTTGTTTGTCTTTATATTTATGCGGTATAATTGAAAGCTTCTTGATTACTAAACCTGAAACACTGTACAGGATGTTTAAACATCCATTGTACTCTGCTATCTTAGTTAACAGATATGAAAAATTAACATTACCTATTAACATTACAGACTTTATGGATGTTAACATTGAACGCTACTTGTGATGTTTGACAATAGGTCAGCAGTGACTTCACTGACATGTATTTTTTTTTCACATTTTTTTAAATTTATATGTCTGTGATAATTTATTCCTTAATCTAATCCCTGCTGTACATGAAGATGCGGGAAACGTTCACTTGGATTTTGTATAGGCCTATATAACTTTTGTACATATGTAGGTAGTATTTCAGAATTACTCAATGTAGATGATACAACACTGATACACATAAGGCAATTTATCATTACAACTCCTTATGGTGAAATGTCAGTTCGTATGAATTATTATTTAAACCGCATAGAAAATGTGATTATTAGTTACATGGTTTCAGTATCTATATAGGCTAGTGTTACTTGGTAATATCCAAGTAATGGTACTATCCAAAGAAACAGCTAATGTTAATAAAACATTTTCATTACGTTCTACTTTTTTTTGTTCATATTGTGAATTATCTGTGGAATTTGGTTATCCACAACAATTGTGCCACTGAATTCCGTGCATAATCAGGAGTTTACTGTAGTTCAGTTTGAATATTTATAAATTGTTTATAAATAAACTGTTTTTTATTTATTTATTTGGTGTTTTTATATTTATTTATTTTGTATTTATATATTGTATTACACTCCATGCTTCTTTATGTACCTCTTTACTAAATGAAAGTAAATGTATAATTGAATCGTTTATTTTGAAAACAGCATATGTCCATGTTTCTGTATTTTTTTAATTTCTTAATTTATGGTCTCCTCTATGCTATTTGCATGCTATGTTTGAAAACTACACATCTCCTATCAAGAGTTGCTTAGGTATCACAACATATGATTTAGTGTTTCATTTGAAAACAGCACGAGTCTAGGACTAGTGCAGTTGTCAAACCAAATGAACTTTTAGTTCGTGGATTCGCCAGTAGAGGTGTTAGTGTCTGAGTGAGGTGAACTTATGCCGTATTGTTGTGCTTTGTGAGTGAAATAATTTCTAATAATATTATTGTTTGTTTACGTAATAGTTATTGTTTTATTTTATTAAAATGGGTTCAAGTGATGAAGACACTTACAACTCAAATTCAAGAAAAAGGGGACAGAGAAATGCAGATGCTTACAAGCAACGTGTTATAAAGATGGCCAAAGTTAAAGGTTATGACTACACAAACTATACTGGAAAACCTATTCCAAAACGAACTACAGGAGATGACTGTAATTGTCCTTTAAAATGTTTCAGTAAATATAATGATAATGAAAAATCAGAGATCATAGAAAATATTAACAAAATGAAAAACAAAAATGAACAAGACATTTACCTACAAGGCCTAATGGATAGCTATCTTGTAAAGCGAAAAAGGCCTCGAAAAGATGATCCAAAACATCGAGATATGTCTTTTACGTATTTTGTCAAGACTGCTAATAAATGAGAGAAAGTCTGTAAAAAGGCATTTGTTAGTTTGCACGGTGTAAGTGCTGGAAGATTTCGACGTTTAGGTGTCCTTCTCAGTAAAAGTGAAACTCCTTCAGACAAAAGAGGTAGAGCTCCTACCAGTCGGCGTACTTTGCCCTCTAGTATTTATAATGTGGTTATAAATCACATAAATACTTTTGAAGTAAAAATATCCCATTATTCTGGAAAGAAATTTAAATACTTGAATGCTAACCTAACTGTAAGGGTAATGCACTCATTGTTTGTGACAAAGTATCCTGAATTGAATGTGAAATACAATTTTTACTATAAAGTATTCAAAGAACATTTCAATCTTAGTTTCGGAAGGCCTCAGGTTGATGTCTGTGGGAAATGCGAAGAATTGAGCCAAAAAATAAAAAATCTGCAACTAAACGATAATGCCAAAAGAGTTGCTGCAGCAGAGAAGATGATACATATAAGAAAAAGTAAGAAATATTATGCAAAAATAAAAGAAATCAAAGTAAAGGCTAAGGAAAATGACCACATTTTAGGAATTTCTGTTGACTACATGCAAAACCTTCCTTTGCCAAACATACCGGTGCAGGAAGTGTTCTATTATTGACAATTATGGGTAAATGTTTTTGGAATTAAGAATTTCAAGACTGGAAAATCGCATTTCTATGTTTATCACGAAGGCACTGCTAAGAAAATGTCCAAACGAAGTATGCAGTTTAATTCATCGCTACTTATCAGCTGAAGTTCCCAACAGTGTCAAAGAAGTACATATTTTTTCAGACGGTTGCCCGGGGCAAAATCGAAACAACACAGTGGTAAGGTTTTTATCAAATTTGACATCTGTCGGGAAGTTTGATAAAATATGTCACTACGTTTCGATTAGGGACCATAGTTTTCTAGCTTGTGACAGACATTTCTCTGTTATCAAAAGAAAAATCAAACGCTGTGACAGAGTTTACACTCCTGATGAGTATGCGAGGCTGATAGCAGAGTCGAGTTAGTTGGGAAATTTTATAGTAGAGCTCTTGGAAACTAACTTTTCAGCCGATTTCAAAAGTTGGTGGCCAAAATATTATAAGAAGAATGTTGTGTCGATTGAAACTTCTGCGCGAAGTGTTCCTCGTTCGCAAAAAGTTTTATTTAATGTGTTAATGTGTCTACATTTTTTATGTTTGTATATGACAGCCAGAATAAAGGAGTCATTCAAGCCATGCCTACTATTGACTCATTTCTAACTCATCACTTTAGACTATTAACGAATGCAACCACCATTCCAGAATTACCTGCGATTGAGGCACACGGAAAATGTCCAATAAATGACAAAAAGATTAAAGATATTGAAAAGTTGATGAAGTATATTCCTGAAAACTATACACTTTTCTATCAAGAAATCCTCAATTGGCCAACAAACTTGTCTATTTCAGAAGAGGAATCCGACTAGAGTTCTGTGCACAGTATTATCGTAATCAAAACTTTCTTAAAACAATTTTTAGTTATTCTTTGTTTTCATTATGTCATTATCTGTATATGTTTATAATACTGTAATCATATCTGTAAATGTTTATAATATGTGAAACAAAATCATTGAAATACAAGTGTGGGCTACATAAAAGTAAAAATTAATGTGTTTGAATTACTTTTTTTTTGAAAAGTACATAAATCCAAACAATGTTTTAATAAATTTTAATGTTATCAATATACTTAAGACAATCGAAACTATGACAAAGGAAGAGGATTATCATGGGAATGCCAGGTATGAGAAAATCTCTAATTTATTAGTCTTGAAATAACATATTATTTTATTTTTGTGTCTCCTGTAAAATTTGCTTTTTTGGACTTCTGCAGTTAACAAAATAAATGATTCAATTTGATTATATCATATCTAATATGTACATAAATATACTGTATTTACGTAACATATAATGATAAATAATATAGACCAAAAATTATAAAAAAATATGTAATCCATTATGTGTTACATATTTTATATTTTTTTGTAAAATTATATTTTCTGATAGTAATATGACATTCATCATATGATTTTCTTTATATTCACTTATATATGATTCATCATATACACTTTTATGTTTTAGCCTGTATGAATTTTTATTGGCTAAATTTATAACATCTGTAATAACACTAAAAGTATAGCCGTTTCACTTCAGTGATTTGTTTTTCTTCAGACGTTTTTTTACCTAATTATACATATACCTAAATAAAAAAATACTGAACCTTTGTAATAAAAATTTTATATATGTAATTACAATTTTATTCAGGCTCTCCTTCAAAGTATATCCACGCAAAGTTTTTTCATAAAAAAAATTTTTTTTCTCTAATGTGTTTTTGGAAATGGTGTGTAACACATATTCTATTTTCCTTAATACCATTTATGATTTGAAAATGATGTCTTTTCAAGGTTGCCTTCAATTTTGCAAACAACAAAAGTTTGCTGGTGCCAAGTCTGGAGAGTATAATGGGTGGGGCAGAATGGTTATCTGGTGTTTTTCCCGGATAATTGCAGATACGGAGTGGTACATGAGCTGGTATATTGTCATGGTGTAACATCCAGCTCTGGTTTTCTCACATCTCAGGCCTCTTACTGCTTACAGCATTCCTCAAATAATTTAAAACTTTCATGTAGATGTTTACTGCCTGACCGCATGAAACAAATTTATAGTGGACTAAGCCTTTCCATTAAAAATAAAACTACCAGTGTCACCTTCATTATTTGTGTGGGTTTATTTTGCCCAGTTCCACATTCATTGTGTGATTGCACTTTGGTTTCAACGTCATAGCTATACATAAACCAAGTCTCATCTCCTGATGTGATGTTTTTCAAGACGTTTTCATTGACATTGGCATGGTCAAGCAGTTCTTAACTGATGCCAACACAAACATGGTCTTTGAAATTATGTATATATGATAGTCGAAATGACTGAATACATCCATAAACAATTACTCTATATTTTCATGTTAGACACCCATCTTTTATTTAAATAAAGATGGAGAATGAAAGCTGAATTTAATCTTTAAGTAAAGTCAATAAAATATGAGGAGAATGAAAAACTGGCTTAAGAAAAGGAGTGTTCTATTTTGACCATTTAATAACTGTACACTTGGATTTGCTAAAATGTACACCATTTGGAAAAAGTTTCAGGTAGTACATATAAATAAGGACAGGCAAAGAGACGCACTGAGATTTGAAAATAGGTGTGTATTAGAATATACAAGGTTTTTCCATAAAATTTCCAAACTTTTTAAATAAATAATGTTCTGCTTACCTTAGAAACTATTCAGCCTTCTCACCTTCAGAGCAGCTCCTTTACTTCGAATACACCCCTCCCAACATTTCTTCCATCCTTCAAAACATTTATGGACTCTTCATTTGAGACGCTGCAGAGTTTGGCTAGCAAACTTTCCTTTATCAAGTTGTCAATATCAAACTGAAAATGTCAATTGTTCAATTTCGTTTTCAATTTTGGGAATAAAAAAGTCCACTGGTGCTAGATCTGAATAAGAAGGATGTGGAATGATGGTTGTCTTGTTTTTCGCTGATAATTGATGGATTAATAGCGATGTATATGCAGGCACATTGTCAGCATGGGTATCCTGCGGTTTGACTTTCAAGCTTCATGCCTAAATTTTCTGTAATAATTTCATGGCACACCATTTTTGAAAGCTACCTCATGAACAGTTTATGAACAAATGAGTTCCCTATATTTACCAACAATTTTATCAGATTTGAAGTAAGCGTAAATGAGGATCATCATCATTTGAACTTCAGTATCTTTGAAATGTTTCGACCACTTGTACATCTGAGTACAGCTTAAAGTATTGTGATATGCTGTTTGTAACATTTCAAACGTTTCCACGAAGGATTTTTCTAGTATAACACAAAATTTCATATACTAATTTGTTGCTCATGAAAATCATTCATTTTAAAATTTGGCATATATTCGTAACACTTGTTGACACAAACAGGCATACTATGATGATGGCTAAACAAAATATTACATTGCAGTTTTCACTGGGGTGCTGCCCAATGTTGCTACTAGGTCACAACATGTTACTCATTCCATTAGTAGCACTGTCTGTCGCACTATTTACAAAGTTTAAAATTTTATGGACAAACCTCATACATATGCAACTACAGAGAAAGAAAGATGTATGTGACATTTAAAAAAAAGAAGTATTTTATTATGATTGAAATTTGTAAAGGCACAACTAGATACAAACATCTGACGCTGGTCTCAATTAATTTTTTATCAATAATGTGTTACTAAAAAAGAGAGAGCTGTTTTTTCAAGGAGGGAGATATGGAACATACATACTCTCAAAAGAATTTCTTGGGAATTCTTGGTGAAGTCATTTTAATTAATTAATATAACTTACAAATGTTAAAAGTATGATTTGTTTGAATATTTGAGACTTTCAGTAAACATATTAAATTTACATTAATCTACAGAATTCAGTCTTTCAAAATTACTGTTAACTTCAATTGCAACGTGTTTTCAAATTAATACAATTTATTATTTGATCAAATAAATATAAAAGTAAATGGTTAGTATTATAAATTATAAATATATATATTTAATCACTTTCTGCTACAGTCCGTTTCTTGATGTATATAATACATTTAATATTTATAATTAAATTTACCTCAAGATGTTATTTTTCTATTTGGAACATGTTTTGAGAGTTCCTGTTCTCTCATCTTCAGCCTTCGCGATCTTGTTTCTGGTGAAGTATTTGTGTGTTGGCTGCTGGATACTATTAAGATTGTTTGTTGGTCTTTGGTATTTTAAAGTTGTATTATTGTGTTTGCTTGTGGTATATGTTTTTGTATTTTGTGTATTTTCGATGTTGAGTGCTTTGAATATTGTGTCATGTTTTGTATTGATTTGTATTTGTTCTGGTATTAGTTTGTTTTGTGTTTTATGTTTGTATATTTGTAAATTTTCCCAAATGTTCATTATGGTGCCTTTGTGTGGTATATGTTTTATTAGTGATACGTTGGTTATGTCTGGGAATTCGTGTCCTGTGTTTATTGTATGTGAGGCTAAATTGGATTTATATATTTCTGGTTTTTTGTATGCGTTTAGGTGTTCAAAATAACGTTTTTTCAGCTGTTCTTTGTTTGTCGTATGTAACATTTATTGCAATCTTGGCATTCAATTTTATATATACCGCTAGTTGTTGTATTATCTTTGTTGTGTGAGCTATTTCGTATTTGTAATTTATTTTTATTAGTTTTGTATGCTATTTTTATATCTGTGTTTTTAAATAGTTTTGTTAGTTTTGTCATTTTATTATTTATGTACGTGAATGTGGCCCATTTTTTGTTGTTGTTTAAATAACAACTTTAAAATACCAAAGACCAACAAACAATCTTAATAGCATCCAGCAGCCAACACACAAATACTTCACCAGAAAGTACTTCACAAGATCGCGAAGGCTGAAGATGAGAGAACAGGAACTCTCAAAACATGTTCCAAATAGAAAAATAACATCTTGAGGTAAATTTAATTATAAATATTAAATGTAATATATATATATATATATATAACATTTGTTACTAATTCACAATTATTTATTATTTAGTAAGATAAAATATTTTTCTAAATTAACAAATTTTATATTAACATTTTAAGTACAACAGACATACCAACACAACTGAAACAACATTTTGTCCAAAGAGTATTTACAGCGTAGCCTATCGTGCATATTGGCTAAAACAGGAAGTGAAATACAATTCAGTAGTAGACTTCTAGTTCTTCAAATGAGTATTTTACTGATATATTCATATGGGAAAGTTTAATTGTCATTCAGTATTGATGATCTTGTGAATAAGGGAGCAGTTATTGATAAATATAAATACCGGTACATTTTTCTTAAAATACTGTTTAGCTTAACTATAACTGTATTATACACAACCCATCCTCTCAAAGTGAAACAATCCTTGCAGCTTGTGTTTGGCTGTTATATTGAACATGTTTATAGTCAAAGCTGCAAAGTGATCACATACACCAAAAATATGATTCATATTTTTTACAGCCATGAAAACACCAAGGCATATAAGTTTGGGTTTTATACATTTCTTAGTAGTAACTTTTCTTAATTTTCAAAGTTAATTGTAAAATAAGTGAGGTATCATAAAAGTGAACTCTTAGAAACTGTATGTTATAGGCTTAACTTGTCAATAACTTTTTGAAAGTATAGAGTTTTAAAAATGTACCATAAGTAATCTGCTTTGTGATTTTGATCACTATAGTCAAAACGATCACGTCCTCTCCAGTTAAATACTTTCTCATAGGAGTCAGTTGTCACAAGAATTTTTCTGAAAGAAGGACCATGATTTTGAAAGAAATCATGAATAAATGGAACACATGTAACTTGATTGTTATTAAACCTCTGTACGTGTTCCATCACTAGATAGTTATATTCAGAAACATTTTTAATCAGTTCTTTGTATCCCTTGGGATCTATCTTTACTTTAGTTTTGTACTCCCGAATTTTAAATAATGTCTTACATATTTCTTCATCAAGCTGAAATATTGTATGTAGGCCTTTCCCTTGGTAAGTATAAAAACAAAGTATCACAGTAATAAGTATATCCATTATTAATGAGACAGCTGTCAACATCCTTAATTGCTGGAATATTTGTTGAATATTTTATAAAGTAAGCAACTCCCACAAACTATCTGTAACAAAAAATAGATATGTTCTATTTCTACTGAAGTCAGAAACATTCTACTTCTACTGGGATGAAAATGTTTCAGGCTTTACTGCAAAAAAGTATCCTTATTATGCTGTTTTCTACTGATGTAAACATTTTTGCTTAGTTATGTTGATTTTTTTTAGAATTACTCAACATTGCAAAATACTTTATTAATTGTACTTGTGTGTGTGTGTGGGGGGGGGGATGCGAATGATGGTGCATAATGTATAAAATAGATTACAGCTTTATGTGTTAGAATCTAAATGTCGGACTTTTGTCATCACATAAAAATGATAAAAAGGAATGTTTTGCCTATCCAAACAATTGGCAGACTAATTGTAAACTAGTAATAATAATATAATAATATTTATAAGTAATAATATTATAAGTAATATTTATTACTTATAATAATATAAGTAATAAATAATATTCTATCAACGAGTGACAGAGATACAAGAGATTAACAAATGTTCACATACTGTATGATTATTACAGTACTAATAATACTAAATAATACAAATGAATAATTAAAAATGACCTACTAGGAAACAGACACCCAGACATAGACAGACAATACACACAAGTACAGACAACAACACAAGACCCTTGCATACCAGCCAGGTCAACAAAACGTGTGACATGGGCACAACCCTTCCCATAATAGAAGTGAAAGAGGCTTGGCCTATGTGACCAACCATCAGGGTCACCCAACAATAACAACAAACAATATTCTAAATGACCAAGCAAGATTTAAACAGACTGAAGAATAAATTAAAAGAATGGAATTTGATTGTCACAATAAAAAAGCAGATAACTAAAAAGATAAACATATGAACAGGAGAGATGAATTTATAAAAGAAGGTCTATATGAGACACTATATATAAACATAAATATATAATAAATTTACAAATATCCTGTAAAAATTAAAAAAGAAAAGTTGCTAACACTTATAAGTGGGATCACATAAAAAAAAACTGCTTATGGAATCTAATCCAGAGGAGCTGTCTTAGATGTAAACTAAAATTGCATAAAACCAATTCGTCAGTTACACATAAATAATTTAGTTTACAAATTTATCAAGACAAAAAAGGAATAATGAAAAAAGATTTTCATTTAGGATTTGCTAATGTGGAGACACCAAAAGACCTTGTAAGTACAAACAATTAATTAGCCATTCAGGAATAACATACATCAAAGTTAGAATTATTACGGGAACTGCTAACAAAATTATCCTGATTGAAAATGTACATAATGTATTTCATGATAGTTATTTTCATTGGCTCTATCAAAATAATTTACTTCCCAATATGTCTTAGCTGTAAGAGTTACTTTTATTATACTCTGTAGTTTCCCAATGTTCCAGAATAGTATTATGTTTAACACACACACACACACACACACACACACACACACACACACACACACACACACACACACACACACACACACACACACACACACACACACACACACACACACACACACACACACACACACACACACACACACACACACACACACACACACACACACACACACACACACACACACACACACACACACACACACACACACACACACACACACACACACACACACACACACACACACACACACACACACACACACACACACACACACACACACACACACACACACACACACACACACACACACACGCACACACGCACGCACGCACGCACGCACGTCTAATGTTAACTAGAAACAAATTGGCCAAGAATGTTTTTAATTTGTATGTTAAACTTCTCTGACTGGTAAAAGATCTTGCTAGATTACCTTCATCAATGGAATTTTTCTCTCAGTATTTTGTCTGGCAGATAATGATCACCGATCATGTGATAGTTTGGAGAAGTTCTTCTCTAACATGTGCTAAAATAATAGTTATAGTGATCAGGATTATCTGTTTTTACTAAAGCAAACATGTAACAGATTGCTATTGAGTAGAATGACATTGGGTTTTAAGTTTTAATAAAATCATTCTGCTCACTTACAAATGCTGTGTTTTTTCTATATACGGGTAATTTTAACTGCAATATGAACTACTTGTCTGTATGATGTACCTCTTTTTTAAGTTTTCTTGAATTATATATTTACCATATCCACTACCTAAAAATAAAACTTATTTAAAAACTCAATCTTGACTTTTTCAGCTAAAGGCATAAATTAAAAAATAAATAACGTTATGTTTGCAATGAAATTATTGTAATGGAATCTGACTATTCTTCAATCCGCAGCATGTACTTCTTATCTTCATCCAAATGAACTGAGTGTCCTAAGGTTTATTTGATTTTTAATTTACTTTCAGTCAATTTAAATGCTTCATTTTAATTTTACTTATTTAAATGGAGGAAGAATTGTAAAACAGACGGCCAAACGAGATAATTTGGATTTTTAGATAATTGTTTATGATGCAAAAGATGCTAACTAAGATAAATTTGTTAAGTATGTAAGACTAATGGTTTGGTACTTCTAGTCACAGGAAAATTATGTTGTTACTAAAGTTTCTATATGAAACTGGATATCATAAAAATTACCAATATTAAGTGATCTGCTACCTGAAAAAACACTAAAATAATAGCAAACAGCATATGAATTCTGTGAAGAGATTCAGAGATGGTGGTTGCCTACAGACTGTGGCCTAACTAAGCATCATCCTCCAGCAAATCTAATGCTTTACAAGCTGATAGATATATGGGGTCAATTACACCAAAAGACGTTCTTAACTCTTTCACTGCATCAAGTCAATCTGCTGGTTAGCCAATAAATGGTTTAAAAGGACTACAGTTGATTAACTAACTATAAGTATAATACTACTGACTTGGAACACTAAATTTTATTTGAAAAGCAAGTTTTTTATTACGAGGTAGTTTGGAAAAGTGGATTCGGTGGTGGCGTGTAGTGCCTTTGTGTGTTCAATGGCTCTGTTTGAAGCAACAGATACACCTGAAGATACATTGAACAAACAAAGGCGCTACACTCCACACCAAATACACCTTTGCAAACCACCGCATTGAAGCAAACCACACATACACAAACATAAATAGCAACATGGATATTCTTCATGTACACACAAAAGGCCAAAAACTAGACATTCTTGAACAACTAGAAATGTACAAACACACCAAACACACATAAAAACAACATCCTAAATGAATAGACAATTCAAATCACACATACTATTCGAACACACACACACACACACACACACACACACACACACACACACACACACACACACACACACACACACACACACACACACACACACACACACACACACACACACACACACACACACACACACACACACACACACACACACACACACACACACACACACACACACACACACACACACACACACACACACACACACACACACACACACATCGATCTTTCAAATGACGGCGCTGTCACCAAGAACAAGACGGACAGCGCTCCTAGTGGCAGCCTCTGACAAAGTTTGTAATAAGCAAAAACTGGTTCAGGCTACAAGGTAAACATTTTACATTTCTACCAATAAAAAATTTAGTGCTCCTAGTCAGTAATATTGTACGGTACTTATAATTAATTAATCAACGGACACGTCATGGACAACAAAATCCAAGAATTTACAGTTGATTTACGCAGTGAAAGGGTTAAGGTTGATAAAGAACTTGGGCCCTCTGATTTCATGGAATAGAAGATGGAGGTGTAACATTCAATAATACTTAGAGGGATCAGTGTGTACCCTAGCATGCACTTGATCCTGTTTTATCCCTGGATATCCTGTAATGCTCTTCCCCTGCTTGCTTCATCAAAACTTACCATTTTTTTTTAACATAATTTGACAGGAACTTGCTGTAGATAAGTTGCCTTGCAAAGATACCCACTTTACACAGCTTGCAGAATGCTAAAACATAGTTTGATCATATTCTTGGCTTTATCTACGATGTTGCCAGGCATGAAATATACTCTTTGGGCATTCTTGAGGTAGACTGATAGGTGTATAATGGGCAGAAATCTCATGTGGGTGGGAAAGCAAAGTATGCACCAAGCAGCTTCTCAGCTACTAATGTAGAGGCCTGACTCATACTGAGACACTTCTTCCATTTCATTCTTGCCTGGTCACTTCCTTTGTTTAGATACTTACAGATGTACTTGAAGAAGTTACATAACTCTATGTTTACATGAACCATAAATGAATGGGAACAGGGAAGGGTCGTGTAGCACTACACATCATTTGTCAAACTTGACCATATTAATATTTACAGTCAAGCTAACATCAGAAAGGGATCACCTATGGTAACTGAGGGTAGCTGTTGTCTGCAGTCTGCAGGTCCTTGGTAAGGGAGCAAGGGTATCATTTGCTTTTTTGGAGCAATATCTAACCAGAAAGTGAGTTCCAGTTAAGACATATGTGCAGGCCATGTACATGATCAACTTAACAATTCATAGAGAGTAAGTAGGGTTGAGATTAGAATTATTAGAATTAGGATCTCTGCACTTATCATACTGTCAATATGGGCAGGCCTGTCATACAGCTAGAGCAAGATGCAGATGTGATGCAGTGTCCTTACTTCTGTCACTCCATGGTGTACATGTAACAGCAAGATGTGGCTGATGCAGTGTCCTCACTTCTGCCATTCCATGGTCTACTGGCCCAAAAATACAACCTTGGTGGCGACTGCATATATCACCACCTGAAATTCTTCTTGGTTCTCCAGAATACTATCCCCTGCTACCTTAAAATCTTTGATATAAGAATTGTGATCATGCAGCATCTTCTGAAGTTGGCCCACCAATCGTGGTATCCAGTTTGGGAAGTGACCACAAATGTGTGTCTCCCTTTTCTCATCACCAACAGAATAAATTTTAAAAATTTATGGGTTCTGTTGATAAAAGAGAAAAACTTTCCATATGTTACACTTGTCTTTACAATTATTGTAGGTAAAAGTAAGCACAAAGTTAACATTTGCCTCCTTCTTACCTCTAAAAGGTTTCACTTGGAAGCATCCATTGTACTTCCTGATGTGGGTGAGTAAGTGCTCTCAGTAGTAGTGAGTAAGGAGGGTGTGGAGTGGTTCCGCAAGAAGTTAGAGGGTGGGCAACTGAACTTTACTACTACTGAAGACACATCAGGGCTTTCCATTTCCTGGCCTGACAATACTTAAACACTATTTTCATACCAGTTGTAACTATTTTATCAGATATACAATCTATGTCTGAGTAGTATTTAAAGACCAATAAAATTTTTAGGGTAAAGACAAATGTTTCCTCTCCTGCCTCCTTTCATTGTCTCTAAAATCACACACCTGTGATTTTTTCCAGTTTTCATTTGTACTTCTCTCTTATGTACCTTGGAAATTTTTAATGTATATTTTTACTGCAGTCTTTAGTATATTGAGATTCTTTTCATTATACTTTTCAACTGTAGCTCTGTTTACATTAGGTATTTTTTTCACACACCTTGGCAACATCTCTTAGTTGTTTTATTTCTAATAGAATTGGTAAAACTTCTATGGCGTTGTAAAGGAGTTGATTCTTTTAACATCAAAATCTCCAAAGAAATGGGAGAGACTATGGGGGAGTGTTGTAGTCCACTTGATATAGGCTTGTATAACTCAAGACTCAAGTAGAGCAATTGAGTGATCATGAGGGCTAATGAATTCATTACAGGGTATTCAAACATCAAAGTGTCCACCCATTAGGTCATCAGTGAACTTCAGTCTCTTAACTGTTTCAGAGAGCTCCCCAAACTTGGCTAGGAAAACAATCATGTTTACTTGGAGCTCAAAAGGAATTATTTCAGCTACAGCCATGAGCACAGGTGGTATCGAATGTATCTGTGATTGACGTTTCAGCTGGTTTCTCAGGTTTGTTCCTGTAGGATTTGCCAGAGGGCCTCAGGCCTCCTGATGTGTACTTGAATTTGCACCAGTTATTTGGAAATGTGTTGCATGACATTGGCCCACACTTTAGCCCTCATTGAGTCAGTGCCATGCACAGGTAGGACAGTAAGGAGAATATAAACATGTCATCACCCCTGATAGGCACCATGCAGAGAGGGACTGCAATCCATCCATCAGCACCAATTCCATAAAGAAATAATCAAGTTTAGAATTCATTCAAATTAATTAATTATAGTTGAAATTAAAGTTGATATTCACTGTAATGATTAACGGAAAATGAAAACTAAATTCTGGTAACAAATTAAAATAAATTAAGTAAGGAGATGACAGTTCTATAAATTTTACTGTAAATATACATGAAAACTGCAAGAAGTTTGTATACATGGCTAAAAACCAAAACCATAATGTCTGGTTTGTATCCATAAACCTCGAAACTAAATGTAACTTCAACTGGTTGAGTCTTTTAGACCCAAATAACAAAGCCACTAGTCATATAAATTATAGATATATAGGTGAAAGTGAGGCATTATTCAGGATTGGATAGTGAACAATATACTGTGTGTTCAAGAACTCTGTTACAAGACATAAAACAGATTGGCCATTATGTATTATATAGGAAGTAAACAATCAAGATGAGATGAGGCATTTAGGCATTATCCTTCTCAACAGTATGGTAATGGTGAAAATGATTTTCTGTCATATTGGTAGAAGTCTTGATCATGGCTGGATTATTTTATAAAAAAACACATTATATAATATTATGTTAAGGATTTATTGTATGAATAATACAAAGTACATATTTTAAGATCATAAAAAAATCTGATGATCTTATGACAGTCGTAACAATATTGATAATGCTAGGGGTGAACTAAGTAGAAAGTTAACAAAAGAAATTAGTAAATTAAATGATGAAATAAAACATATAAAAGTATGAATAAAATGTAAAAGGTAAGTTAAATAAAGCAAGAAGTTAAATAAGTAAATTTTAAAGCAACTGATTCAAAAGAGGATAGAGATTCGAGAGCTGTTGAAAACGGGCTTGCTATGTACAGTAATTATTTAAGTAATATATTATTTTTTTATTATATATATAAACTTTCACAATATGAACTTACTTTCATTTATCTATTATTTTTTTCTTCTTGAGTTTTGTTGTTCATGACAACTCTGATTTTAAAATAATATGTAATGCATTATTTCTGTCTGTGCAATGCTGCTTTTTAGATGAAATTTTAATTAAGTGAAACTTTCACATTAGCTAGTTTTAACTTTTTGCAAGCTTAATCAGATGCAGCTGCTAGCACTGTCCGTTCCAGAGTTGGAAGTAGTGCCATTTGAAATGGTTATGAAATTTTTGTTGTATGTGTAATATGTCTTATACGTAATGCGTTTATTAAAGAGTTTATAACTAACTGATTCAAACTATGTCTGTTCATTTATGCTGATGTATTGAATAGTTTGTAAGTCCCGGGTATATCAAACTCTTTGTGTATGCTTTTCTGATAGTGTGTATTTTGTTTTGTTTGTGATTATACATAATTGTTTAAGACTATGTTTTTTTTTTTAATTTGTGGGCAGTTTTTCATTGGAGTTGCTAATATAAGTGAAAAATATGAATTTGTTGTTGTCTGTATTTTCTGTTGTTTGTTTTAGGTTTTTCGTAGGAGAGTCTCTGTTAGTGCTCTGTTGTAAAAATTGCTTTGGATAACTATTTAATTATGTTTAGTTTATCTTTATAGTCTTTCTGAGCAAGTGGAATATTGTGTAGTCTGTGTGGCTTATGTATCAGAATTGTAGTTCTGATAGCTGACAGTTCATGTTGTATGGGGTGATTAGAGGAACTGTGTATTAGTGTGTCAGTTATAGTGTATTTCTAGAATACTCTGAATGTGTTTGCTCAAGATTTGTAACAGTAAGTTTTAAGAAATTTATGCTACTGTTGTTTTCATGTTCAGGTGAAGGTGATATTAACATTGAAAATATTTATAAGGATGTGTCGCACATTTGCGGCCGATCGCTGGTGCGTGATCGAAAATGGGAACCGGTGAGTTTCCATAGAAACTACTTCTTTGTTGTCAATAACATAGTACACATATAAAACTTCGCTTATGAATGCGACTACATTTAACTTATAATCTGTACATTGGTAAATGAAGAATGAATTCATTGATTGAAGAATGAATTCATTGATTGGTGAATGAACATAAATATATATATTTTTTAGATTTATTGAAGCATTTTCAATGCCCTTCTCTGTGCATTGCATTTGTGCAATCCCTGTAAATTTTTTGTGTGCATTTTGTTGACATGAGTTGTAGTTGTTCATATTGTCTTAAGTTTCCACTGCAAAACAGCATGATGTCATCAACATAGCTGTGTCAATATATTATTTTGTCAAGTGCCTGTCAATCTGTGTGTGAATTTTTGGTTTTTCAATATGTTATAAAAAGTTTTCAGTAATACGTTAGAGATGAGGGAACTCATAAGTAGTAACATTCTTTGTCTAAAATTTGATGTTGTAACTGTAATAAGGTATTCTAATAATGTTTTGTGATTACATTGATCATTACAGCTATTTATGTGATTAATTCATCAGTGTGTGATTGTTTGAACATGTTGTGTAGGATTATGATTGTTTCAAAGACAGGAATGTTCTTCGTTATGTTTGTGTAGAGAAGGAGATACGTTATGTTTGTTAATGTCGAAGGAGATAAGTGTATCACTGTGGAGGATATGGACAGGCCCAGATTTCCCACTAGGCACGTGCCTATGGGCGGCAGGCTCAGGGGGGGGGCACGAGGTGAAAAATTATTTGTTAAAATTTCATGTTTTCGGTTGTTTAATTATAGTATTTGCATTGGGCATTTGCATTATGGCCAAATTGAAGAAAATGGTTTTGAAATAACCTTTAATTATGTCATTGAATAACACTGTATTGACACTGGGCCTATCAATAGCGGTGGTCGGAGGGGAGCACGGTCATATATACAGGTCTGGACACTCCATTGAAATTCTTGTCCTCTTTTTTGCTGACTAAAACAGTTTGTTTCAATATTGCTTGGGGCGCTTTGATCTAGAAGTCAATCCCTACTGCGCATGATCATATATTCAAACCATAATAGAGAAAGTTGTTTAAATTAAGGGAAGCACTTGATACATTGAATTTTGTTTTATATTAACTAAATTAAATGTATAAAGTTCTTCCCTTCATTTAAACAACATTCCCTATTGCGCTTTGAATATATGATCATGCGCAGTAGGAAATTACTTCTAGATCGAGGCGCCCCAAGCGATATCGAAACAAATTTATTTAGTCAGCAAATTCGCAGACAAAAATATATAACCCCCTCCAACGAAGTGTCCAGACCTGTATATATGACCGTGGAGCGGAGCAAGCGAGTACATGCCGCTTGTCACTTGTCGTCAGCACAAGGCCACACTATACTACTGGCCGGAGTCACCCCCTCCACTCCATGCGCCACGTCACAGTAGGCGCCGGACCGTTTCGCGCCACCAGCCCAATGCTTTTTAGTCAGTATACACTTACACACGTGTTTCTATTCGTATACGAAGTTTTGCTGCAACTGTTTTTCATTCCGTACATTTGTGATAATAATATTAAAACATGCCAACTTCATGCTGCGTACCAGGATGCAAAAGCAATTATAACACAGATAGTTCAGTGACTGTTTTTAGATTCCCGAAGGATCCTATCCAGTGTCAAAAATGGCTAAATGCCATTCACAGAGCAAACTTCACGCCCAGCAAACGATCTGTTGTTTGCATTCGTCACTTTAATGACGAAAACTTTAAACCAATCGAGTCTGTAACAGATACTAATTTTGTTTTTTTTGAAGTCTTTTAGTAAATGGTTAGTTAAATGGGATGAACTTGTTGTTGAAGGGGACGAGTTGTCAAAAGCTAAAAGGAGAGAAAAATTAACCAATGAAACACATGTAGCATTGCTACATACTGTTAACACTTTAATGGAGATTATTTCGTTTCTCTTAGGAGACATGAAATTGTCATATGTTTTACTTGGCAAATTTTAGACCGATCCGTTAGAGGCCAGATTTAGCCAGTATAGACAGATGAGTGGTCCATGTATCAGTCAAACAGGTTTTGGAATCAGAAAGAAAAACTAAAAACTTTGAGTTTGATTGATATTTACTCCTCTAGACACAGTAAAGTATGTATCAAAGATTTATTTATTTCCACAGCAGACTGTGAAGAAAGCGATAGTAATGATATGCATGACAACACTAATCAAATTTTTGATGACCTGCAGGTAGACACAACTGATGTTACCTTATCAGAAAATGACACTTTAGGCCTTGTTTATATTGGTGGTTACTTGGTACACAGTATTTTAAAAAATAACTCTTGCACTGAGTGTACAGATTTCTTTACTACAACAAATACCGAGTCTACTGTTGTACCACAAAAGGACAATTACTATTTTAATGTTATTAATAGAGGATCTTTAAATACCCTTCAGATTATGTGATGGAAGTACTAAATTTAGCTTTCAAAGTGTTTACATTAATTGTATCTGACAGATACGAAACAGTTTTTATTGTCCACTAATCAGAGAGTAGCGCTAAAATCCACTGTTTTAGATTTTATTGACATCCATCATCCACAGAGGAATTGTAATATATGTAAAATTAATTTTAAGAAACTTATCGATAAATGTTTATTTTCCTTTTGTAACATCTTATTAAACAATTATTCAAAATCTCGTAATGACAAATTCAATAAAAAAGGAAAGATGCTCAGAATGATGTCAAATCGGACAAAAAGAGAAAAATACACAAATTTTAGCCAAGTTCAGCGTTAACTTAGATAAATGTTAGACACAGAATTGTTAAGTTAGTCTAAATAACTTTATTGTAAGTAGATTTTAAATTACATGTAAATATGTTAGACGTAAGGCAATACGAGATTGCAATGCACCACCTTCAAATGATCAAATATTGTTGTAAATAAATACTGAGCAGTTAGTAATCGGTTATTTCTTTAATTTTTCTGCTTACCCCGCTTCTGGTATTACTTATCATACTACATGATATAAAATCTTGTAAGACGAAAGTTTGGCTGTTTGTCTACATAAAGAAACTTGAAAAGTTATTTCCCCGATAAGCTGTCAATTACCTTGATTCACAGCTTTTTTACATCCTTCGTGTAAATTGCACTTTCTCAAATGCTAAATATAACTGTTGTTGTTCACAAAACTCTACATTTTTTCATACCAAGGTCTTTGTTAGTTCATACAGATTACAACCATATAGGACATGTTCAGGTAAACCATTACAGGTGTGTGTAGGAAAGGTTATTTGAGCACGCAACACAGTAAACAGCATTAGCGGCTGTGTTTCGTTTCGGCGCCTAGTGTGACGTCACGTTTCCAGCACTCCGGCCAGTAGTATAGTGTGGCCTTGGTCAGCACCAGTGAGTGAGTCACAAGCACAGGTCGTGACATACGCCCTCCACTCCCTCCAGTCTTGCACTATTCTAAGCAACAGTAACAGTGATAATTTGTTTTCGTGTATTTTCTGATGTTATTTTCTGTTTCTGTTATTTTCTGACTTGTCTGGAACACTGGAACAAGTAGTAAGTGCAAGAATTAGACTAATAGTATAAGTAGTAAGTATATATGAGTGGTGAATTATTATTTTTTACAAAGAATGAGTGAGAAAAGGATAAAGCTTAGTGGATCGTTGTATCGAAAACGTGGAAACCAAAAACGTGAAAAAGAGACTAAGCTTTTAAAAACTATTAAAAAGGTTGACAGTTTTTTCAAACCTGCAGACAAACTAAATAATGTGGAAGGAGACTCGTGTCAACAGCACGATATTGCATCTGGTTGTGAAAATTTTGAAAAATCTAATGTAGATAATAGTGGTTTTGATTCTGAAAACAATAAACACTTAAATAATGAGCATAAAGGTGTGGATTTTAAATTGAACGAGGCTAATAAAACTGACGTTAAATGTGAAGTAACAAATAAATGTTCAGATACCTTAAACACCAATGACACTGTTAGTGATGATCCTATTGAGTGGACAGTTGATGATACGACAATTGAAATACTTTTACGCAAAGGTATTAATCAGAACAAGGAATGTGACTTTCAAAATTCCAAAAGAGTTTTTGGCAGTAAGACCAGATATTTACATAAAGGAATCTTTAACTGAAAATTATTAATGGGGAATCGACTTCAAGAGACTATTTAGTTTACTCAAAACGTACAGGCTCAGTATTTTGTGGTTCATGTAGGTTATTTGGAAAATCAAACACAGCTTCTAAGTTATCCACTGAAGGCGTATCAGACTGGAAAAATATCGGGAGAATATTAACTGATCATGAAAATTCTCAAGAACATATGAATTCTGAACTGACATGACATTGTTAACACAAAAGAAAACGCCTAGGAACTCTAGAAAAGCACTATGAATCGTAAGTGGATAGTGAAAGAAAGTACTGGAGAAATGTACTGAAAAGAGTATTTGCTGTTGTAAAAAAGTTGGCAAGTCGAGGATATCACTTTCGAGGAGATGATGAAATATTTGGTTCTCTGCACAATGGTGAATATATGATGTCTTTAGAACTAATATCTGAATTCGATCCATTTCTAACTGATCACATTCAGATATTTGGTAATCCAGGCTCAGTTATATGTGATGAGGTGATCGAATTGCTTGCTTGTAAAGTAAGAAAAATCATATTGACGATGTAAAATCAGCTAAGTACTACTCTACAATAGTAGACTCAACACCCGATGTAAGTCACACTGATCAATTATCCTTTGTCTTAAGATATGTAGAAGGAAATGGCAATCCTGTTGAACATTTTCTTTCATTTTTGCCTCATTCCGGGCATAAATCAAGAGAATTTAGCTAATGCTGTGATGACTGTTTTGAGTCAAAACTCTATTGATATTGCTGACTGTAGAGGACAATCGTATGATAATGCCAGCAATATGTCAGGAGTATATAGTGGCTTGCAAGTGCATATCAAGGGTGAAAATCCGAAAGCACTTTTCGTACCTTATTCAGCACACTCTCTTAATCTAGTAGGCACTTGTGCTGCAAGTTGTTGTCCGGAAGCATGTAGATTTTTTAACTTAACTCAAAATGTTATAACTTTTTCACTGCATCTACCAAGAGGTGGGAAACTTTACTAAGTTTTAGTCAACCTAAAAGTGAAACACTCAAGAGTTTGTCTGATACCCATTGGAGCGCTAGAGAAGAGGCATGTAAGAGCCTGTGCGGGAATTTAGAAAGTGTGATACTGGCTCTGGAGCATTACGAAGATGATGCTTAAGGGAAAGGGGTAGTTTACCTGCTACGTTTTATGTTTTAACAAGGGTATTTAATATGGCAAATGATAACAGCCGCAAATTCAAACAAAATCAAATAATGTTTTGCATACAGCCCTGATCTGTAGAGTACTCAAGACCTATTGTTTTAGGTGAAGATCGGTTAAGGGAAAGGGGTAGTTTACCCGCAACGTTTTATGTTTTAAAAGGATATTTTTTATGGCAAACGATAAGAGTCGCAAATTCAAACAGAATCAAATAATTTTTTGCATGTAGCTCTGATTTGTAGAGTACTCAAGACCTATAGATTTTGGTGAAGATCGGTTAAGGGAAAGGGGTAGTTTACTTGCAACGGTTTTTTTTAAAACAAGGGTAATTTTTTTTTATGGCAAACGACAACAGCCGCAAATTCAAACAGAATCAACTACTCTTTTGCATACAGCCCTGAATTATAGAGTTCTCAAGATCTGTTGGTTTTGGTGAAGATCGGTTAAGGGAAAGGGGTAGTTTACCAGCAACGTTTTATGTTTTAAAAGGGTATTTTTTATGGCAAACGATAAGAGTAACAAACTCAAACAAAATCAAATAATTTTTTGCATACAGCTCTGATTTGTAGAGTACTCAAGATCAATTGATTTTGGTGAAGATCGGTTAAGGGAAAGGGGTAGTTTACCAGCAACAGTTTTGTTTAAATCAAGGGTAATTTTCTTATATGACAAACGATAACAGCCGCAAATTCAAACAGAATCAACTATTCTTTTGCATACAGCACTGAATTATAGAGTTGTAAAGATCTATGTGTTTTGGTGAAGATCGGTTAAAGGAAAGGGGTAGTTTACATGCAACATTTTATATTTTTACAAGGGTATTATCTATGGCAAACGATAAAAGCCTCAAATTCAAACAGAATCAACTACTTTTTGCATACAGCCCTGAATTATAGAGTTCTCAAGATCTATTGGTTTTGGTGAAGATCGGTTAAGGGAAAGGGGTAGTTTACCAGCAACATTTTATTTTATAACAAGGGTATTTTTTATGGCAAACGATAAAAGCCGCAAATGTAAACAGAATCAAATAATATTTTGCATACAGCCCTGAATTGTAGAGTACTTAAGATCTATTGTTTTTGGTGAAGATCGGTTAAGGGAAAGGGGTAGTTTACCAGCAACGTTTTATGTTTTAAAAGGGTATTTTTTATGGCAAACGATAAGAGTCGCAAATTCAAACAAAATCAAATAATTTTTTGCATACAGCTCTGACTTGTAGCGTACGCAAGATCTGTTGTTTTTGGTAAAGATCGGTTAACAGGAAGGGGTAGTTTACCCGCAACGTTTTCCTTGTCAAGGGTAATTTTTTTCTATGGCAAACGATAGCCGCAAATTCAAACAGAATCAAATAATTTTTTGCATACAGCATTGTTTTGTAGAGTACACAAGACCTATTGTTTTTGGTGAAGATCGGTTAAGGGAAAGGGATAGTTTACCGGCAACATTTGTTTTTATCAAGGGTAATTTTTTTCTATGGCAAACGATAGCCGTAAATTCAAACAGAATCAACTACTCTTTTGCATACCTTTTTGAGTTATACAGAGCTCAAGGTCTGTTGATTTTGTTGAAGATCGGTTAAGGGAAAGGGGTAGTTTACCAGCAACGTTTTATATTTTAACAAGGGTATTTATTATGGCAAACGATAAGAGCCGCAAATTCAAACGGAATCAAATAATTTTTTGTATACAGCCCTGAATTGTAGAGTACTTAAGATCTATTGTTTTTGGTGAAGATCGGTTAAGGGAAAGGGGTAGTTTACCAGCAACGTTTTTTTATCAAGGGTAATATTTTTTTTATGGCAAACGATAACAGCCGCAAATTCAAACGGAATCAAATAATTTTTTGCATACAGCCCTGAATTGTAGAGTACTTAAGATCTATTGTTTTTGGTGAAGATCGGTTAAGGGAAAGGGGTAGTTTACCAGCAACGTTTTATGTTTTAAAAGGGTATTTTTTATGGCAAACGATAAGAGTCGCAAATTCAAACAAAATCAAATAATTTTTTGCATACAGCTCTGACTTGTAGCGTACGCAAGATCTGTTGTTTTTGGTAAAGATCGGTTAACAGGAAGGGGTAGTTTACCCGCAACGTTTTCCTTGTCAAGGGTAATTTTTTTCTATGGCAAACGATAGCCGCAAATTCAAACAGAATCAAATAATTTTTTGCATACAGCATTGTTTTGTAGAGTACACAAGACCTATTGTTTTTGGTGAAGATCGGTTAAGGGAAAGGGATAGTTTACCGGCAACATTTGTTTTTATCAAGGGTAATTTTTTTCTATGGCAGACGATAGCCGTAAATTCAAACAGAATCAACTACTCTTTTGCATACCTTTTTGAGTTATACAGAACTCAAGGTCTGTTGATTTTGTTGAAGATCGGTTAAGGGAAAGGGGTAGTTTACCAGCAACGTTTTATATTTTAACAAGGGTATTTATTATGGCAAACGATAAGAGCCGCAAATTCAAACGGAATCAAATAATTTTTTGTATACAGCCCTGAATTGTAGAGTACTTAAGATCTATTGTTTTTGGTGAAGATCGGTTAAGGGAAAGGGGTAGTTTACCAGCAACGTTTTTTTATCAAGGGTAATATTTTTTTTATGGCAAACGATAACAGCCGCAAATTCAAACAGAATCAAATAATGTTTTGCATACAGCCCTGAATTGTACAAGACTGAAGGTCTGTTGATTTTGGTGAAGATCAGTTTAGAGAAAGGGGTAGTTTACCTGCAACGTTTTATGTTTTAACAAGGGTAATTTTTTCTATGGCGAACGATAACTGCCGTAAATTCAAAGAAAATCAAATATTTTGTTGCATACCTTCGTAAATTGTAGAGAGCTCAAGGCCTTTTGATTTTGGTGAAGATCGGTAAAGGGAAAGGGGTAGTTTACCTGAAACATGTTATGTTGTAACAAGAGAAATGTTTTCGTGACGAACGATAACTGCCGCAAATTGTAACAGAATCAAATATTTTTTTGCATACATCCCTGCATTGTAGAGGACTGAAGGTCTATTGATTTTGGTGAAGATCGGTTTTGAGAAACGGGTAGTTTACCTGCAACGTTTTATGTTTTAACAAGAGTAAAGTACTTAATTTTGATAAATAAAGTATCTTGATAAGAAGCTCTTAATAATCCACTGTAGAAACGTAGATGAAATATCTATAAATTAAGAGGTTAGGTGAACGGGGTGGGGGTAATTTTCTATAAATGAAAATTATAGTTGAAGGTGGAGGGGAGAATTTTGTATGTGTACTACGTTATCGGCAACAAAGAAGTAGTTCTTTGTTAAAATTCCTTCCCGGGCTGTTTAGCCGTAGTCCAATGTTTTCTGCAAAACCAGAATTTTCGGCAGTTCCATCGACTTCCATCTCAGTGAAAATCGAGTGCGAAAACGTGAGGTGGTATACGTTAGTGACCACAGTACTGTGGTTAAGGCAGTAAGTAGAAAGAAGTAGTTTATATGGTAATATTTCATTTCGAAAATGATTTTAAATATAAATCTTAGAATATGGAAGTCTTGTATTGTTCTCCATACCGATATTTTTTTTTTTGGCAAACGATAACAGCCGCAACTTCAAACAGAATCAAATAATGTTTCGCATACACCCCTAATTTGTATAGTTCTCAAGATCTTTTGTTTTTGGTGAAGATCGGTTAAGGGAAAGTGGTAGTTTACCTGCAACGTTTTATGTTTTAACAAGGGTATTTTCTATGGCAAACGATAACAGCCGCAAATTCAAACAGAATCAAATAAATTTTTGCATGCAACTCTAAATTGTAGAGTTCTCAAGACCTATTGTTTTTGGTGAAGATCGGTTAAGGGAAAGGGGTAGTTTACCTGCAACGTTTTATGTTTTAACAAGGGTAATTTTTTCTATGACGAACGATAACTGCCGCATATTCAAACAGAATCAAATTATTTTTTGCATACGTCACTAAATTGTAGAGAACTCAAGGCCTTTTGATTTTGGTGAAGATCGGTTAAGGGGAAGGGGTAGTTTACCTGCAACCTTTTACGTTTTAACAACAGTAAAGTACTTGAAAATTCATTTAAACGTTTTCAAACAATGGTAATTGTTAAAAATAAAATAATTTTGTTGCCAGGCAATAAAATTATAATTTTTTCATTTTAATGTAAATCATGTATGAGAGAAAATATATCGTTCGTGGCAGGCAAGCATATCTCAGTTATGTAATGTTTACGTTTCCATGTTATTATTATGACTACTGCAATAAAAAGGCAGGGAACACACACACACACACACACACACACACACACACACACACACACACACACACACACACACACACACACACACACACACACACACACACACACACACACACACACACACACACACACACACACACACACACACACACACACACACACACACACACACACACACACACACACACAATTCGTGTTATTTCTGGCCCCATTCATGTTTATTTTCTTACATTTGCACGCTTTTTAAATGGAAAGTGCCGAAACCTATACCAACATAACGCGTGCAAACCGAAAAAGTGTCCAGCGTGGATAGCGATTTGCTTCCTGTGGATCGCTGGGCAGTGTAACTGCACGTGTTTACAGAGGAACAATTCATAGACAGACTTTTCGCCTTTAGGGAATGAACCCTCTGCAAGATGCTGAGGGTCCATGAGTGACTTCGGAGCGCTCCTTCTTTTCCGCGTGTTTACTCTGTGAAACGTACACTGTAGATTTGCAGCTTTACTCTAAGCAACGCTCAATAGGAAATGTTGAAAATTTTTGTCCACGGTGTACCCTCATACACACTAAACCTGCTCTGATGTTTTAATTACGGACATCATAATATTAAAACTTTGGAAACTTGAGCACTACTTAATGGAGATCAATCATTAACTTATACAAGCCATTAATTTTATGCATATTTTTTATATATATGTGTACAACGTTATTGGCAACAAAGAAGTAGTTTTTGTTAAAATTCCTTCCCGGGATATTTGGCCGTAGTCCAATGTTTTCTACAAAACCAGATGTTTCGGCAATGCCATCGACTTCCATCATCAGTGAAAATCGAGTGCGATAACGTGAGGTGGTATACGTTAGTGACCACAGTACTGTGGCTAAGGCTGAAGCAATAAGTAGAAAGAAGTAGTTTCTATGGTAATATTTCATTTCGAAAATGATTTTAAATATAAATCTTAGAACATGGAAGTCATGTATGGTTCTCCATACCGATATTTTCCTGTTATGCCATCATCATCATCATCATTATCACCGTCATAATCATCATCATCATCACCGTCATCGTCGTCGTCGTCGTCGTCGTCATCATCATCATCATCATCATCATCATCAACATCATCGCTGGGGGACAGAATGCTGATTTCTATTCAACAATCTTGTTCAGTTTGCTGCACTACAGTACTGAACCAAGTCATCCTTTCATCTATCAAAGGGCTGTTTCTGTGTTCTTGGCATCCAATCTGTCAATCAACCTTCACAACTATCTGTGTACCCTTTTCTAGTCAAATGTCTTGCTCTCTTCAGTTGTATTTTCTCTTAATTCTGTAAAAGTATATATTTTAGTTCCATTGCATATCAGTTTGATTGTTTTGTTATTCCTAATAGATTCCTCTTCATGCTTTCTCTACTATTCACTATCCATCCATGTTTTTGAACATCTCTTGTATAATTTACACACACACACATTTTTGTTCAAAGAGACATGTGTAAGATAGTCTATTCATTACTACCATCCCTCTGTTGCAGTTGCATGTATACTTAAGTCAACATGACACAGAATCTGTATTGCAATTGGTTTATTAGGTTATCCTCTAGGCCATGCTTTGTCTAGTATGCCCTTGTCACAGCTGGCTACAATCCAATTTTTTCACCCACTTCTGCTTTTTTTCTAATGTAAAGGATGAGGCTAAAGTTTTTATAAGCTTTATAAGCTTCTCAAGAAGACATATGATCTTGAAGACAAGATTTCTAAGGCAAAATGCTACCTCTGTGTTTACTATATTATTTGTAAGCACTAAAATGAAAGCCGAAAAATTTGATTTCCCAATGAACACACTAAGAACTGCTAACAAACATTAAGATACAACATGGGTGCTGGTAGTTCAGAGGATTATTATTGATGTCCTCTATATATATCACATTTTTAGATACCTTTTTAAATGATTTGTAACAAAGATTTTCAAAACACAAGTCTGTTTTGACTTGATCTCAAACACTGTTGCAAGCAGATCCTAACAGAGTTTCTAGGGAAACTAAGAATGAATTTCAGTCATTGGTGTTATTCTACAATAATAACTAAATGGGACAGCTGAAGAACTAAAAATAGAGCTGAAGTTTTGGTATACTATAGAGTCATTGCTAGTGTGAAGAAGAATGACTGGCCCTGGACGCATTAAGTGCTCTGAGGCATTACAAAGAAAAATGCTTGCGAACAGTAACACATTTTTGTACATATTAACAGTGCTACTTCTCACATATTTTTCACTTTGTACAAGCAAAAGAGTTATTTAAGAAATTCTACTTCTGAGCAGGGGCAGATTTATAGTTCTGCCGCCTAGGGGCTACCGGCAACTTGCCCCCCCCACCCACTTCCAACCTGCCCTCCTTCCCCTCAGCAATGATACCCCCTACACCACTCACCTAAAAGAGCCAACTCCCTCCTCGCGCCCTTTCACGCGTGCTCCCCAAAGGTGCAATCAATAGCATAAAACCATTAGTACTACCCTAATTTTGTTTAACAGTGGTTCTAAATAAATTGAAACCAGATCAGGGGATGGTAGGTAATTCAGGCCGACCGACCATAGAATCTGCGCACTAGGCGTCTAAGGGTGTCATCGTGTGCACAGATATCCAGTCCTCTTCGAAGTGCGGGTGAAGAGTACTTGCGGGGGACGTTACAAGCTGGTTTAAGTCTTCGGTCGAGCACACTCTGGAGCGACTTTCGATGGCAGGCGGCCAGGTATCCACAAACACGACAGGCACAGGTAAACACTGGCAACACGTGTTGACGATGAGCTTATCTAGCCGAGGGGTCTTCGCCGAATTCTAAAGCACGGACCAAAGTGTATGGAGTTGCGCCGAAGCGGGTTGATGGATCTTCTGAGCATGGATGTGCCAGGTGAGTGAAGAGTCTAGGCGGAGCGCGAGGTTCAGGGTAGCCTACAGCTAGCTGCTGAGGCAACGTGAGAATATTACCGCTGCACTCTTAGTAGCTGCAACTCTCCAATTCGTGGCCCACCCGACGTATTGGCGCTCGAGTTCGCTGCAACAAAAGCCGCGGTATCACCTGCAAATAGAGTTAGCTTTACTCCAGCTACCCGGGGCGTGTCGTTGATGAACGCCGAGAACAGGAGTTTCAAGGACACTGCAAGAACGCTGCCCTGAGAGAGAGCAGCGGTAATACGCTTATCCAAAGAGAGAGCGTAGCCTACTCTCACACGGAAGCTACTGTCTCGCAGATAGCTAGCGATCAGATGAGCATAGCAATCTGGGAGAAGGACTTAATGTGAATTTGTAAAGGACACCCTAGTGCCACACACGGTCAGAAGCTTTCTCCACGTCTAGAAAGAACGCGGTCGTCTGTTTGTCCTGACAACCGACTTCTGTAACGCTCTCCACCAATCTCATCAGCTGTTGAATGGAAGAGTGCATCTCACGAAAGCCGAACTGTTCGGAGATCAGCACGTCCAGTCTTTTCAGGTGGTGGTTCGAATCCAACGCTGGACGAGTCGTTCAAAAACATTTGACGTCGCGGACAAGAGGCTGATGGGTCTGAGGTTCTCCGTGCAAGAAGAGTTCTTTCTCTTTGCAGGGAAGTAGGTCAACCTGAGACAGGTTGAACAGCTCGGGCAGGAATAATGTTCCACGCCCCGGAAACTGCGGGAATGCGATGTTTGTAACATTTGTGTCCGGCGCCTTTTGGGGCTTGAGCTGAACGATCTTCTCAGTGACATCCTCCGGCGAGATGGGTTTGGGATCGGCAGTGATACCTTTCGAAAGAAAGCGCTCTACCTGGTGGCGGATATACTCAGCGTAGGCTGCTTTCTTGCACGGGTTGGAAGCGATCTGTCGCCGGAAACAGTCACCCAAGAACTAGGTGTTTTCTTGGTGGTGGCCAAGTGGTTGACCAGCGGGTCCTTCCAGAGTGGTGAGCGGCGCAGAGTCTGCGCTTTCCCGTAAGGGCACCGGGAATCCGCCAGTCTTGGTTCTCAGCAGGACCGTCCATCTGTGCTACAGATAGCTGCGGTGGTTGTCTAGCGCTAGTACTTACGCATTAATTCATACTTATAAGGTGCTGGTAGTTCCCGATTGGCTTGCTGTTCCACTAATCACACGTTTCCCTTCTTGTTGTCTGGAATCGATCGCTTCTATCGCACCCGCACTACGATAAAACTTTAAACAAGTCTTAAACAAAAATTCAATAATAATCATAATCAATTTACCCGGGATTTGTATAACTATAGAACTAAAGTAATTAATTATAAATCTCTATATACGGGACATGAAACAAATTCTATAATTAAGACTGTCGATTTTACATAATGTGTGTTTTATGAAACTGGGAATATGTAGAACCAAGGAATATGCAGTCAGGATTTCCTTCTGAGGAATTTAGATTTTTGTGAATTAAACTTATAGAAGTAAAAGGAAAAGAGCTCTTTTGGACATAGAAGTGAATGAAAGGTTTTCATATAACGGGATCTATAGACCTCAAAAACAAAAATTTCAAAATCGTGCTGTACAAATCGCTTCACTGTAAAGGCTGTGGAGCATTGGTACACCACGTTCCAAACGCCTAACGCGACGTTTGGTATTAGGTCTACGTGTGTAAGGAAAAACTGACACATTTTAAGATTTGTATTGTTGTTTAGTTCTGAAGTGGAACTAAACAAAAAGTAAGCAAGTAATACAAAATTATCATTATTATTAATACTAATTTTATGTTGTTGTGACGGCAGGTCCTTGGGCTTTATCTGGGAAGTTCACTTTCCATTTTGACCTATGGTTGGTTTTCCCCTTCAGTTCCTAGTATTTCCTTTCCACCTTTTCTTCTTTGAAAGCTTTATGAAATATTTTTTACAAAAACAGCTGAATTCTTCTTCTTCCAAACCTTGGACTCTCTTCTAACTTTGGATATCATGTAGCAGGGAATTTTTTCTGAGAATGTGTCCGATAGAGTTTTATTTCCTATGACGAACTGCACTGATCTCTTCGCGTCCACTCTTCTTATAGTATTATCAAATAGCGAGTGCGGCTGGGCGAGGGTCAGGCTCACTCACAAACACGCAGCCCGCACTCACACAAGGTCACTGTCTTTATGATTCACACCACACCTATGAATCACATTACAGTCAATAATTTCGTTCCAAACATAGCTGATATTTTGGGCTCCATTTCAGTAAATTATAGATTGTTTGGTATCATTTTCCTTGTAATGGTGTGTAGAATTGATACATATTAAACATTTCAAGATAAAATGTCAAATAAAATAAATCAAAGTTTGATCAACTGAAGTCCACTAGGTGACTAATGGGGCGAGAATTCGGCAGGTCCTAATCCCCTGCGCTTGTGTGTGTGCGGGCTGCGTGTTTGTGAGTGGGCCTGACCTTCGCCCAGCCACACTCGCTATTTGATACTACTATAGATGCCCTTTTTAATTCTTTTACAACAAAATATTTAAAGTTTTAAGACATTTCTTCTTTATTTTTCTCAGTGTCTATGTTTCCGATCTATGTAGAGTATTGGCCAAGATGTCCGCAAGTCCAAGCTCAAACAGCTGGTCAGCAGTGACCTCTTCTTAGTAAATGCAGTTAATGCAGTTTTGACCATGTCAATTAGCGATGTGGTTTTCTTAGTGCAGTAGGCTTCATAAGTTGAGCTGATTAACATTTTCTCGTTCTCGAATTCCGACGACGAATCGCAGTGGGTCTAGTAGTAGTAATAGTAGCAGCAGCAGGAGCAGCAGCAGCAGCAGCAGTAGTAGTAGTAGTAGTAGTAGTAGTAGTAGTAGTAGTAGTAGTAGTAGTAGCAGTAGTAGTAGTTGTAGTAGTAGTAGTAGTAGTAGTAGTAGTAGTAGTAGTAGTAGTAATAGTAGTAGTAGTAGTAGTAGTAGTAGTAGTAGTAATAGTAGTAGTAGTAGTAGTATAAAGAGGAGGGGGCGAGAAGGGGAGGTGGAGGAGAAGAAGGAATAGCAACAGTAGCGCCTAAATTATCGTACTATTGTCTAGAAACGTCATGTACATTGCATGCATTCACCACAATTATTTTTCACAATCCTGTAGTAAACTTGAAGATTTGGAAATGAATTGGTTTTGTGATTGATCAGTGCTACAAACGTAAGTGAAAACTGAGGACAAAGTGAACTAGAGTGTGGAGTTCCTGTGCCTAAAATTAGGAAAAGAAATTATGGAAAAGACATTTATCTTCTACCATTGAAAAAACTTGAAACAGAGTGTCTGTGTATTGTTGGAATAATATTAACATACTAAACGTTAGCAAAGTATGTTAGCATTTTATGTTTACATTTATGAGTTTCTAGATTTTAAGTATATAGGCAAGATAAATTTCTTCAGTGACTAGCCAAAGACCAATTCACGGTGCCAAATAATTAATTACAAAGGTAAAGTGTAACACCAGTAATGCAAATAAGATACGTACTTCATTATTATTATTACCATATATTATCGCGTAATACCCCCCCATTTTTGTGAAATTATCAAATGAAAAACACTAAGGGGGAATTATGCGAGCATGTTTATCAGTGGACACATAAAACAGTAATAAGAGCTTGATAATGTAAATATCGTAGGCCTATAAGTTGTTAATTCTTTTTCGTTTTACGTGTTGAATCTGCATAAGTATCGCGATTTTTAGGCGGGAAAAAAGACAAGAAATTGTGGCATGCACAAATACTACCTTAAACAAAACGATACGAGTATGGTAAATTAATCGTGACTTTAAAAAATAAACAGTTTACGTACCTAGGTTCGTTTAATTCATTAGAGTAAACTCTCATCAGTCACAAATGTTTCATGCTTCCGACACCCTTCACTCTTCATTATAAGCATCCCACAACATGTCATCCTTGATCCCATCAACTGCACTAGAAATGCCAGTTTTCAAAAGCTTTTCTTAACAGTTTTCTCGCTGATGAGCCCCATGCTTGGATTATCCATTTACATATCTTGGATATCGATGGTTTCCTTATCTTGCTCCCAGGAGTCATCTGATGATTACTCGATGCCATCCGTTCTGTATATAGACGTCGGATATTATTTGTAAAGGGTTTGTTGATACTGTCGTCTAATGGTTGAAGTATAAACGTCAGACCTCCAGGGATGATGACAGGATCTGATTTCATACGTTCCATTTTTCTTTCACTGTTTCTACCAGAAGGGCACGGAAACTGTCGGGTACAAGCAAGGGCTTATGTTGTAACAATGCCGCCGACCGTCTTCCACATACTTTCTTCAAACAATCCACTACCAATTCCGCTGACATCCAGCCCTTTTCTTGAAATCGCACGTGAATCCCTGATGGTATACGTTTCTTTGGTAATGTTTTCCTTTTGAAGATGACGCAGTGTGGAAGTTTGTTACCATCTTCAGTAATGCACAGGATCACTGGCAACGAAGTTTCTCTGCACCTGTAGTCTTGACAAAGATTGTTTTAGACCCCGCTGGAGTAACTGTCGTGTTTCTTGGTGTTTCAATGAATACAGGTGTTTGATCAGCGTTGCCAATCTGCGACAAAAGTAGTCATATTGCTTCCGCGCTTTAATTACACACTTGTGAAACTCAATCACTTTATCAGTATAGTCTCTTGGTAGACTTTGGGATAGAGGTTCTTCTTCGCAGACTTAGATTATGTCTTCTCATAACATTAATTACCCAACCTATACTCGCTTTAAATTGACTGTCACTGATGTTGAGAGTGCCAGCTACTTCCCGAGCTTTGTTCTATACCGTTTCGTAGTAAACAGCACAACCATCATCACGAAATTGACGTACTTATGACATCACATCATTATCAATTTCCCAGTTTTAGGCTCACGGAAAGATATTCGTCTTTTCTTTGCAACTAGGAGTTTTTCTTTTTGCCTACGCCAGTAACGAATCGAATTAGGATCGACGGAGAAATGTCTTCATGCTGCTTTTACTCCATATTTATCGACAAAGGATAACACATTTAATTTAAACTGTACCGTATAGTTACTGTACTTCAGCAGTGTAGCTCAAGTATATACACGCACGTTAGCATACTGTGACAACTCAATGTAAACTACAAAACTGGTTAATCAGTTCTCAGCTGTAGAAACACTTACCGTTAATGCAACATGTACAGGTCTACCTTGTTGTTAAGTTGAGCTGCCTCACACCGGTGTGAGGGCTACGAGCAAGGCAAATGAATAACAAACTAAATAAAATGAATGGAGAAATAATTAAGGTTAAAAGGTCTAGAGACTCCATTAAGTCAATTGAGTGATCCTATGTTGACTTTTAAGTTTGTTTTATATAACGGTATGCTAAAGTAAGTTAATAATTGTCACCTTAACTGGTTAAGGAAATTTCCAGTGACCACTTAGACTACGGTCGCAGTGGTACCGACATCGGTCGTCAGACTTCTTTTCGTCCGACATCGGCCGATAGGGCGTTCACAGTGCCTCCGACAGCTCACTTCATTTCAGCGATTGTAGTCTACATGTTTACGAGTGTACCGTACAGGAACAAACGAAATGGATTTTCCATCATTTTTGTGTTTGGAAACAAGTCCTGCGTTAAAATATTTGTTACTAAGAAAAAGGAAATGTCACACCAATAAACTTTTTGTGGGTAGAGAGAAATATGGAGAATATCATACGTTGTTTCACAAACTACTTGAACAGGATGACAAATTTTTCGGGTACATGAGAATGACTAAAGGAACTTTTTATTACGTATTGGAGAATATACGGGATTATAATAATATAATATATTATTGTGTATTGTATAATATAAGCAAACATATAAGCCGCTACGCAAATATATGAACTACGTGGGATCAATCGGCCGAAAAAAACAAACCGATTCGAAATTCGCCCGATGAATACCCGACGTCGGTGTGATCGGCCGATCCAGTCGGAAGCACTGAGCATTATTACTATTACTATGAGTAGAGGGATAATGACAGTTCTGGCTCACAAACGAATGCCGCCTTCTTAAAAAACAATAAAAAACACTAAAAAACATGATCTAAGAGAAGACGCCGCCACCGCTGGACCCGCAGCATCCCAATGGACCACAGCACCGCGAATTTCCGCGAATAAATTTTTTTATTTTTTTCATTTGGTTTTTTTATTTTTTTAATTAAATTGATTTGCATATCAAGGGGGTGGGATGAGGTTCAATGGACCACCAGCATCCGTGAATATAATTTTTTATTTTTTTAAGAAAGCTGATTTGCATATCAGGGGGTGGTGTTGGGTGGGTGGTTTTTTTATTTCATATCAGTGGGTGGTGGTGGGTGGGGGTGGTTCCGACTCGATGCATTATAGTGTATATTAAAATATATGATTAGGTGTACCAACCTTTGCATGAGTTCAAATTTGTCGTGTGTTATAATGTATATTAAATCTATATGATCAGGTGTACCAACCTCTGTATTATATTTTATAGTGTATAGATATTTTATATGAGCAGGGTTGTCAACATTTTCTGCGGTGGGGGGAGGGAAATTCAAATATGTGTTATATAGTGTATATATTAAAATATATGATCAGGGTTACCAATCTTACATTATTGTGTGTGTATAGAGCAGATCTGCCAACATTTTTTTCTCTTCTGTAGTGGGAAATTCAAACTATATGATCATAATTGTTACTCTCCCTCTCTCTCTCTCTCTCACATTTGAATGTAAGTAAAACTATCTCTCTCTCACTCTCTCTTGTTGTCAAACGTTATGTTCAAACCGTTTTCTCCTCTCCCTCACTCTCTCTCTCTCTCTCTCTCTCTCTCTCTCTCTCTCTCTCTTGTTGTCAAACGTTATGTTCAAACCGTTTTCTCCTCTCCCTCTCTCTCTCTCTCTCTCTCTCTCTCTCTCTCTCTCTCACTCGTTGTGTATGTCTCCCTCTCTCTGTGGTCAGTACCGCGCGCATGTATATGAAATTAGAAAGTTTATATTTATTCGACAAATATTAACGCCCCTCTCTCTCTCTCTCTCTCTCTCTCTCTCTCTCTCTCTCTCACTCTCACTTGTGTCAACTGTGTCAACAAATAGTAACGTCCACTCTCTCTTTCTCTCTCTCACTCTCTCTCTCTCTCTCTCTCTCTCTCATCTCGTCTCTCTCTCCTCTCCTCTCTCTCTCTCTCTCTCTCTCTCTCTCTCTCTCTCTCTCTCTCTCTCTCTCTCTCTCTCTCTCTCTCTCACGCGTTTCAACTATGCAAGGTTTCATACCCTTTCTCCTGTCTCTCTCCCGTACATTGAGTAGTCGTGTGATGAGTAAATAATTTTAGCTCTCTCTCTCGTTGTCAAACGTCGTCTTCATTTTTCATGTATCAAATAATTAATTAATAGTTTATAATGCAGTCAGTGTGATTGATCCTTGTTAGAAATATATATATTTGGCAAATATTAACTATGTATGTGTGTTGTTGTCAATGAACTACTTACCTGTGTGCTGTTACAGATGACAAATCCATACGTTAACGGCGTAGCAATCTTCAATACACTCTTATTCATGTGGTACAATACTTCTGTTTAATGGGTACAGTTTACACACGCACATAGGTTCAGTGGTGTATAGCGAAATAAATTAAAATTATACACACACATGAAAACGGTGGTTGAAATTCATACAAATCTTCTGATGTAACAGTTCACAAATTTAAATTAATTGTACACATGTTCAGAGGTGTAGAGTGAAATAAAATAAAGTCATAATTTGTTTAAATATATTTAAAATCATAATATAAAATTCACAATTCATAATTAAATAAATACATTATAAAATTGATATTTTTTCGAAAGTTTATATATATAATTGTGTCGTACTTGTAGGAGAAGCAACATGCAACATAACAATACAACAATATTAAAATCATGTTAAATATCACACACACACACAGATATAGTTGGCAGAATCAACGCTTTACGCGAGTAACTTCTTAAATTATGTGTCATTCTCTCTCTCTCTCATACATAATTTGTTTAAATGATTAAATATATTTTAACATTCACAATATAAATTCACAATTCATAATTAAATAAATACATTATAAAATTGATATTTTTTCGAAAGTTTATATATAATTGTGTCGTACTTGTAGGAGAAAGCAACCTGCAACATAACAATACAACAACATTAAAATCACGTTAAATATCACACACACACACACACACACACACACACACACACACACACACACACACACACACACACACACACACACACACACACACACACACACACACACACACACACACACACACACACACACACACACACACACACACACACAGATGCACACGCAACGTAATCACACACATACATACGACGTGCACACGTTTGGGTTACACTACACACGCAACGCGCACACACACACAGACGCACACGCAACGTAATCACACACATACATACAACGTGCACACGTTTGGTTGAATCATGTACATGTAGGTCCAATAAACAGATAACAGATTTAAATATGCTATAGTAATTGTAAGACGTTACAATCCTTGAAGTGTTTAATAAGTAAATTGTATGTATATATCACTGAATAATAATAATATAATCGTTCTAGTGTTATCGTTTGCTGCAACAGGTAACGCAGTTTACAAATAATTACATATAGGTTCAGAGGCGTATAGTGAAATAAATTAAAAATAGAAATTAATTTCCTCATAAGTTAATGTCCTTTCATCAAAACTTTGTAAATTAGAATCTGCACTACATTCAAACACACGCACACACAGTGATAAAAAAATGGTTATTAAAAGTAGTTTGTCACCTTAACGAGGTACTATTTCCACATGCGCTGTCTGGTTCCTCATCCCTCGAAACACGAGATGTAGGTCGCTGGGATTTATATGACGGAGTTCTTCATCTGTAAAGACGTCAGCATACCTCTTAGGTAGATATACACGATAGCGGCGCTCACAATCTTCCAACGTTACAAGCACAGACTTCCCATATCTCGTGTCCACATGCACCATGTTAACGATCGGATACTGCTTGTTCACTGTTAATTCTGCAAACCGTTTGTACTCAATAGCAGAAACTGCATTGAATTTTGTGATAAACGACATTATTAGAAGTGAAGACGTCTGTATCAAACGAGGTGGAACCAAACAATGTCAGAATATTCGCTACAAAGAAGACTAGTGAAAGTAATGGTGGTGGTGGTGTGGTCATCAGGAAAGTTCACTTTCATCGCCTGAAGCTTTGCATGTACATACACACAGGCAGAATTAGCGCTGTTACAAAAATATATATATATATATATATATTAGGTGAATACAAGAGAAAAGACATACTTTACGGAATTTTTTTTTTGTAGTTCGTCTTCACCTCATCACCCTTGCATGTACTAGCAGTGTGTTTGGGTACAATTAAAGATTTAAATTCAATGTTCTGAGAAGTACACATACTCATCTGCTCGCCTCCCCTCCCGTTTACTGACAGTATGTTTGTATGCAGTCAACCAATGATAAGAATTCATCTTCTTGTTCCTATAATAATAATAACAGTACCTGCATCATTATCATATACATTATGTGCTATATATATATATAAATATATACATAAGGCTTTCAACACACACACACACACACACACACACACACACATACACACACACAGCACATACATAAATCCAGAACAGGAAAGGTATTATAACAAACATTACGAAAACAAGTACGTATGGTCACGTACATAGATCAACGTTTAAACAAACAGATTAATACCTGAATAAATTTTTTTAAAAACAGGACTGCGTATTATCTATATAACGTTCTGTTTCAGATAAGAATAGTTTGAATATAAAATGAAAGGGTACGTTGTATTTTGTATGAGAAAATGCATTTCTAAATTTCGTTACATTTGTAAATTACAGAATTGTTCTTCAACTACAGTCACAATCGTTCAGTTTCATTAACATTTGAAAATTGATGGATTTGGTACTCGATATATTCTACTCTCACAGTATTTTCATTGATACATTTCAGAAACTGAGTACAGAATAAATCTACAATCACCCAGGCGGAATCATTAAGTTTTACAAAAGATCTTATTGATCAGACGTATGAGTAATTATATTAATCCTTATGTAGCAAATACGCACGCATTCGTAAAATACAGCACTCAGGTGTAGGGCAATTGATCCTTTTTGTATTGAACGTATTTAAGTAGGCCTACTCGTGATATCAGTAAATTCTGTCTAAACGTCATCTCAACGGAATCATTAAGTTTTACAAAAGATCTTATTGATCAGACGTATGAGTAATTATATTAATCCTTATGTAGCAAATACGCACGCATTCATAAAATACAGCACTCAGGTGTAGGGCAATTAATCCTTTTTGTATTGAACGTATTTAAGTAGGCCTACTCGTGATATCAGTAAATTCTGTCTAAATGTCTAGTACATAAACGTACCCTGTAATCGCTTCTTGAGTCGTAGTCATTCTTAACTCGACATAACTACTTGTGTTACTCGATTGATGTTCATGTTAAACGATTGATGACTCATGTAATAATACAGATTAACCTCGTATAATAATGACAGGACAGCGTATTTAGAACACTTAAAATTGGAAATCTACAAACACATCAAAAATATCTGTCAAACCCTTATCAAACAAAAACCCCGTTCTTATCGAGAGACAACAGTAACTGACCTAAGCACATGTGCTTCATTAGGCAACAGACCAAAAATCAAATAGACGACTAGAAGCTCAATTTAAATAAAATCTGAATATTCAATAAAATTATGTTACTTAGTAACATATGCAAATCTTTTACTTACCTCTTAAATGTTGTTGTTGTTATACACACAATAGTCGATTGTACGATGAGTGTCTCATACAAATGAGAAATAGTGACATGTCGTCTTGTGTGTATATATCATACGGCGGTAGCGTACACGTTTGAAAGTTGATGCACATTAAATTCTCTCTCTCTCTCTCTCTCTCTCTCTCTCTCTCTCTCTCTCTCTCTCTCTCTCTCTCTCTCTCTCTCTCTCTCTCTCTCTCTCTCTCTCACACACACACACACACACATTTCTGATTACTATAAAAATAATTGCATGTATGTTCAGAGGTTTGGTATCTAAATCGATGCATTTACTTTCACCTTCTAATTTGACACATGGCTTACTTTCATACAGAAATAGCTATCGCCCATGTCGTCTACGAGTGTTGCTAAACGAATTAAAAATGCTGTAATACATAACGTCCTGTGAAATAGATATGGTATGTTTTTAGGACAGCCAAAAGCATGAAAGTATTATTTAAATCTGTTATCTGCTTCTGTATGGAAGTCATCTATAAATATCAGGTCAGTGCGACACAACGTAATTGGACCTAACATGATTCATGCCAACGTTGTGCGCTCGTTGTGTGTGCGTGTGCGTCTGTGTGTTCGTGTGTGCGCGCGTTGCGTGTTTGGTTACGTTGCGTATGCGTGTGTGTGTGTGTGTGTGTGTGCACGTCGGATGTGTGATTACGTGTGCGTCTGTGTGTGTTCGTGTGTGCGCGCGTCGGATCATGACATAGTATTCGTAATGACCGAGGCACGTCCTTTATTGCATGAGGATATTCAGGTAGAGCAGAGCAGACACGTTGACGCAATATCAAGTGCACACACACAAGAATCAGATGTTTTGTATACGTTCTAGGTGAAAAACTACTGGGGTGTCTCTGACTTTAGTTGGAAATAAATAACATTACAGATATTGATATGGTACTATGAGTAGCCTATACGTGAATACTATACATCAGACTGCCTGTATCTGTCATTAGCAATCTAACGTTACGACGGCAGCATAACGATAATGAAAGTCATACATTATCGTTATTTTGTCTAAGCTATGATAACTTCACACACACACACACACACACACACACACACACACACACACACACACACACACACACACACACACACACACACACACACACACACACACACACACACACACACACACACACACACACACACACACACACACACACACACACACACACACACACACACACACACACACACACACACACACACACCACACACACACACACACACACCACACACACACACACACACACACACACACGGAGGAAGAACTAGCATAGGAAATACAATTAAGTGTAACAATAAAAGAAGTGATTGGAAAGCCAACTGTGGGTGTCGAGATAAAACTCTTGCTTGTTCCTGAGTTGATAGAAGCGCCTGAGGGCAAAGTTATGCAAGAGGTTGTTGACGAGAACCAAGCAAACTTGGATCAGCCAGTAGTGTTTAGGTCATCAGTACATGACGCAACGGGAGTGATAGGTCCAATTAGGTTTGTTACACATTGTGTTGCACTGACATGATTTTTATAGATGACCTCCATACAAATACAACAGCATAAAAATCATGTTAAATATCAAATTATCACATGTTAGGTTAAAATGCAGTCCATTCACGTTTCATGTTAGGTTAAAATGCAAACAAACACACACACACGTGTATGTTATTTAAATTATTATTTAAATAACATAGACACGTGTTAGGTTGCAACCTAACACGTGTGTGTGTGTGTGTGTGTGTGTGTGTTTGTTTGCATTTTAACATAACATGAAACGTGAATGGACTGCATTTTAACCTAACATGTGATAATTTGATATTTAACATGATTTTTATGTTGTTGTATTTGTATGGAGGTCATCTATAAATATCATGTCAGTGCGACACAATGTGTAACAAACCTAATTGGACCTATCACTCCCGTTGCGTCATGTACAGATGACCTAAACACTACTGGCTGATCCAAGTTTGTTTGGTTCTCGTCAACAACCTCTTGCATAACTTTGCCCTCAGGCGCTTCTATCAACTCAGGAACAAGCAAGAGTTTTGTCTCGACACCCACAGTTGGCTTTCCAATCACTTCTTTTATTGTTACACTTAATTGTATTTCCTATGCTAGTTCTTCCTCCGTGTGTGTGTGTGTGTGTGTGTGTGTGTGTGTGTGTGAAGTTAACATAGCTTAGACAAAATAACGATAATGTATGACTTTCATTATCGTTATGCTGCCGTCGTAACGTTAGATTGCTAATGACAGATACAGGCAGTCTGATGTATAGTATTCACGTATAGGCTACTCATAGTACCATATCAATATCTGTAATGTTATTTATTTCCAACTAAAGTCAGAGACACCCCAGTAGTTTTTCACCTAGAACGTATACAAAACATCTGATTCTTGTGTGAGTGCACTTGATATTGCGTAAACGTGTCTGCTCTGCTCTACCTGAATATCCTCATGCAATAAAGGACGTGCCTCGGTCATTACGAATACTATGTCATGATCCGACGCGCGCACACACGAACACACACAGACGCACACGTAATCACACATCCGACGTGCACACACACACACACACACACACACACACACACACACACACACACACACACACACACACACACACACACACACACACACACACACACACACACACACACACACACACACACACACACACACAGACGCATACGCAACGTAACCAAACGCGCGCACACACGAACACACAGACGCACACGCACACACAACGAGCGCACACGTTGGCATGAATCATGTTAGGTCCAATTACGTTGTGTCGCACTGACCTGATATTTATAGATGACTTCCATACAGAAGCAGATAACAGATTTAAATAATACTTTCATGCGTTTGGCTGTCCTAAAAACATACCATATCTATTTCACAGGACGTTATGTATTACAGCATTTTTAATTTCGTTTAGCAACACTCGTAGACGGACATGGGCGATAGCTATTTCTGTATGAAAGTAAGCCATGTGTCAAATTAGAAGGTGAAAGTAAAATGCATCGATTTAGATACCAAACCTCTGAACATACATGCAATTATTTTTATAGTAATCAGAAATGTGTGTGTGTGTGTGTGTGAGAGAGAGAGAGAGAGAGAGAGAGAGAGAGAGAGAGAGAGAGAGAGAGAGAGAGAGAGAGAGAGAGAGAGAGAGAATTTAATGTGCATCAACTTTCAAACGTGTACGCTACCGCCGTATGATATATACACACAAGACGACATGTCACTATTTCTCATTTGTATGAGACACTCATCGTACAATCGACTATTGTGTGTATAACAACAACAACATTTAAGAGGTAAGTAAAAGATTTGCATATGTTACTAAGTAAACATAATTTTATTGAATATTCAGATTTTATTTAAATTGAGCTTCTAGTCGTCTATTTGATTTTTTGGTCTGTTGCCTAATGAAGCACATGTGCTTAGGTCAGTTACTGTTGTCTCTCGATAAGAACGGGGTTTTTGTTTGATAAGGGTTTGACAGATATTTTTGATGTGTTTGTAGATTTCCAATTTTAAGTGTTCTAAATACGCTGTCCTGTCATTATTATACGAGGTTAATCTGTATTATTACATGAGTCATCAATCGTTTAACATGAACATCAATCGAGTAACACAAGTAGTTATGTCGAGTTTAAGAATGACTACGACTCAAGAAGCGATTACAGGGTACGTTTATGTACTAGACATTTAGACAGAATTTACTGATATCACGAGTAGGCCTACTTAAATACGTTCAATACAAAAAGGATTAATTGCCCTACACCTGAGTGCTGTATTTTATGAATGCGTGCGTATTTGCTACATAAGGATTAATATAATTACTCATACGTCTGATCAATAAGATCTTTTGTAAAACTTAATGATTCCGTTGAGATGACGTTTAGACAGAATTTACTGATATCACGAGTAGGCCTACTTAAATACGTTCAATACAAAAAGGATCAATTGCCCTACACCTGAGTGCTGTATTTTACGAATGCGTGCGTATTTGCTACATAAGGATTAATATAATTACTCATACGTCTGATCAATAAGATCTTTTGTAAAACTTAATGATTCCGCCTGGGTGATTGTAGATTTATTCTGTACTCAGTTTCTGAAATGTATCAATGAAAATACTGTGAGAGTAGAATATATCGAGCACCAAATCCATCAATTTTCAAATGTTAATGAAACTGAACGATTGTGACTGTAGTTGAAGAACAATTCTGTAATTTACAAATGTAACGAAATTTAGAAATGCATTTTCTCATAACAAAATACAACGTACCCTTTCATTTTATATTCAAACTATTCTTATCTGAAACAGAACGTTATATAGATAATACGCTGTCCTGTTTTTAAAAAAATTTATTCAGGTATTAATCTGTTTGTTTAAACGTTGATCTATGTACGTGACCATACGTACTTGTTTTCGTAATGTTTGTTATAATACCTTTCCTGTTCTGGATTTATGGTATGTGCTGTGTGTGTGTATGTGTGTGTGTGTGTGTGTGTGTGTGTGTGTGTTGAAAGCCTTATGTATATATTTATATATATATAGCATATAATGTATATGATAATGATGCAGGTACTGTTATTATTATTATAGGAACAAGAAGATGAATTCTTATCATTGGTTGACTGCATACAAACATACTGTCAGTAAACGGGAGGGAGGCGAGCAGATGAGTATGTGTACTTCTCAGAACATTGAATTTAAATCTTTAATTGTACCCAAACACACTGCTAGTACATGCAAGGGTGATGAGGTGAAGACGAACTACAAAAAAAAAAATTCCGTAAAGTATGTCTTTTCTCTTGTATTCACCTAATATATATATATATATATTTTGTAACAGCGCTAATTCTGCCTGTGTGTATGTACATGCAAAGCTTCAGGCGATGAAAGTGAACTTTCCTGATGACCACACCACCACCACCATTACTTTCACTAGTCTTCTTTGTAGCGAATATTCTGACATTGTTTGGTTCCACCTCGTTTGATACAGACGTCTTCACTTCTAATAATGTCGTTTATCACAAAATTCAATGCAGTTTCTGCTATTGAGTACAAACGGTTTGCAGAATTAACAGTGAACAAGCAGTATCCGATCGTTAACATGGTGCATGTGGACACGAGATATGGGAAGTCTGTGCTTGTAACGTTGGAAGATTGTGAGCGCCGCTATCGTGTATATCTACCTAAGAGGTATGCTGACGTCTTTACAGATGAAGAACTCCGTCATATAAATCCCAGCGACCTACATCTCGTGTTTCGAGGGATGAGGAACCAGACAGCGCATGTGGAAATAGTACCTCGTTAAGGTGACAAACTACTTTTAATAATCAATTTTTTTATCACTGTGTGTGCGTGTGTTTGAATGTAGTGCAGATTCTAATTTACAAATTTTTGATGAAAGGACATTAACTTATGAGGAAATTAATTTCTATTTTTAATTTATTTCACTATACGCCTCTGAACCTATATGTAATTATTTGTAAACTGCGTTACCTGTTGCAGCAAACGATAACACTAGAACGATTATATTATTATTATTCAGTGATATATACATACAATTTACTTATTAAACACTTCAAGGATTGTAACGTCTTACAATGACTATAGCATATTTAAATCTGTTATCTGTTTTATTGGACCTACATGTACATGATTCAACCAAACGTGTGCACGTTGTATGTATGTGTGTGATTACGTTGCGTGTGCGTCTGTGTGTGTGTGCGCGTTGCGTGTGTGGTGTAACCCAAACGTGTGCACGTCGTATGTATGTGTGTGATTACGTTGCGTGTGCGTCTGTGTGTGCGCGCGTTGCGTGTGCATCTGTGTGTGTGTGTGTGTGTGTGTGTGTGTGTGTGTGTGTGTGTGTGATATTTAACGTGATTTTAATGTTGTTGTATTGTTATGTTGCAGGTTGCTTCTCCTACAAGTACGACACAATTATATATAAACTTTCGAAAAAATATCAATTTTATAATGTATTTATTTAATTATGAATTGTGAATTTATATTGTGAATGTTAAAATATATTTAATCATTTAAACAAATTATGTATGAGAGAGAGAGAGAATGACACATAATTTAAGAAGTTACTCGCGTAAAGCGTTGATTCTGCCAACTATATCTGTGTGTGTGTGTGATATTTAACATGATTTTAATATTGTTGTATTGTTATGTTGCATGTTGCTTCTCCTACAAGTACGACACAATTATATATATAAACTTTCGAAAAAATATCAATTTTATAATGTATTTATTTAATTATGAATTGTGAATTTTCAATTTTATAATGTATTTATTTAATTATGAATTGTGAATTTTATATTATGAATTTTAAAATATATTTAAACAAATTATGACTTTATTTTATTTCACTCTACACCTCTGAACATGTGTACAATTAAATTTATTTTTGTGAACTGTTACATCAGAAGATTTGTATGAATTTCAACCACCGTTTTCATGTGTGTGTATAATTTTAATTTATTTCGCTATACACCACTGAACCTATGTGCGTGTGTAAACTGTACCCATTAAACAGAAGTATTGTACCACATGAAGAAGAGTGTATTGAAGATTGCTACGCCGTTAACGTATGGATTTGTCATCTGTAACAGCACACAGGTAAGTAGTTCATTGACAACAACACACATACATAGTTAATATTTGCCAAATATATATATTTCTAACAAGGATCAATCACACTGACTGCATTATAAACTATTAATTAATTATTTGATACATGAAAAATGAAGACGACGTTTGACAACGAGAGAGAGAGCTAAAATTATTTACTCATCACACCGACTACTCAATGTACGGGAGAGAGACAGGAGAAAGGGTATGAAACCTTGCATAGTTGAAACGCGTGAGAGTGAGAGAGAGAGAGAGAGAGAGAGAGAGAGAGAGAGAGAGAGAGAGTGAGAGAGAGAGAGAGAGAGAGAGAGAGAGAGAGAGAGAGAGAGGAGGTTACTATTTGTTGACACAGTTGACACAAGTGAGAGTGACAGAGTGAGAGAGAGAGAGAGAGAGAGAGAGAGAGAGAGAGAGAGAGAGGGCGTTAATATTTGTCGAATAAATATAAACTTTCTAATTTCATATACATGCGCGCGGTACTGACCACACAGAGAGAGAGACATACACAACGAGTGAGAGAGAGAGAGAGAGCTAAAATTATTTACTCAATGTACACAGTGTGAGAGAGAGAGAGAGAGAGAGAGAGAGAGAGAGAGAGAGAGAGAGAAAGAGAGAGGGAGAGGAGAAAACGGTTTGAACATAACGTTTGACAACAAGAGAGAGAGAGAGAGAGAGAGAGAGAGAGAGAGAGAGAGAGAGAGAGAGAGAGAGTGAAGGAGAGGAGAAAACGGTTTGAACATAACGTTTGACAACAAGAGAGAGTGAGAGAGAGATAGTTTTACTTACATTCAAATGTGAGAGAGAGAGAGAGAGAGAGAGTAACAATTATGATCATATAGTTTGAATTTCCCACTACAGAAGAGAAAAAAATGTTGGCAGATCTGCTCTATACACACACAATAATGTAAGATTGGTAACCCTGATCATATATTTTAATATATACACTATATAACACATATTTGAATTTCCCTCCCCCCACCGCAGAAAATGTTGACAACCCTGCTCATATAAAATATCTATACACTATAATAATAATACAGAGGTTGGTACACCTGATCATATAGATTTAATATACATTATAACACACGACAAATTTGAACTCATGCAAAGGTTGGTACACCTGATCATATATTTTAATATAAACTATAATGCATCGAGTTGGAACCACCCCCACCCACCACCACCCCCTGATATGCAAATCAGCTTTCTTAAAAAAATAAAAAATTCACGGATGCTGGTGGTCCATTGAACCTCATCCCACCCCCTTGATATGCAAATCAATTTAATTAAAAAAATAAAAAAACGAAATAAAAAAAATAAAAAAATTTATTCGCGGAAATTCGCGGTGCTGTGGTCCATTGGGATGCTGCGGGTCCAGCCGTGGCGGCGTCATCTCTTAGATCATGTTTTTTAGTGTTTTTTATTGTTTTTTAAGAAGGCGGCATTCCTTTGTGAGCCAGAACTGTCATTATCCCTCTTATGTATTTGTAATTTGTACTCTGTGGCACTGATACCATGCGCATATCTTTGGTCATGTTTGAAATAATTGAAATGATCGGGCGAGTTCGGGCGACGTCGGGTGTCGGCCAAACCGTCCGCGTCGGTGCCAGTGTGACCGTAGCCTTACTAGGGAGGAGGGGATTGTAATATTTAATTTTCTTGTTTGGATGTCAAAAACCTAAGGGGGGTATTATGCGTTAATATAAGGTATTACTCAGTGCATAATTATTAAAATATAGGCCTATCTATTATATCTTTAAGATAAGTGAATAGTTATGAAATCTTTTAATAATAGACAAAAAATCTAGTACTTCTGTCTTTGGAAATACCTAACCAAATGGATTGAGTTGCCTTGTTGATAATGCAGCATTTGTAACCAATATTTATTGGCAACCTTTTTCATGGCGAGATTATTATATAATAAATAAAATTAATGGTGAAACAAGTCAGGTAAAAAGGTCAAGAGACTCCATTAAGTCAAATGAGTGATCCTACAGTTGACTTTTAATTTGTTTTATATTCTTAGAGCATTTATTAGTTGCAGTTTGTTTTAATGGGCCATTGACATTTAATCAAGACGATGTTTATTACACTGACTGTCAAATTAACTTTTTTTTTATCTAGTAGTAAAAACAAGGTTTATTACTTTTCTAACTAAACAAGAAAATATGCTAACCTCACAGACGAAGTATGATTGTTTACAATTATTTTATTTATAAAATATTGTTAAATGAATAAGAGAGCTATATTATTGTTGTTTATTTTGTTTAAATGTTGTATTAGTGAACATTATACTTTTAATTTTCCTTGGGTTTTTCAAGACCTGGACTCTAAAATATGCCTGGAAATCGAGTTTCCCTATTATGATCAAAGAGAGCAGGTGTTTCAGGATTTGTTTTCATATATTGGAAGTATGGTACACTTGGAAGAAATGATAATGTACAGGAGTGCTCAAGCCTGTTCATTGGCAGAAGATTTGCTTAAGAGTGGAGGACCTTCTATTTTCAATTGCACAAGACAAGAAAATTTTACAGAAGTATTTAAGTGGAATGCAAGAGAGGTTCAAAATTATTATGACTTGATAGATGCAATACATTCAGCTTGGGCTGATACCCAAAGAACAAACGATCGAATGAAACGTCAGACGCTTTTTGAATATCCCTTAGATAAAGAACGTACAGAGAACCTCTGATTACTGAATAAAGTAAAATAATTGTTCGCTATTTCTATATATATATTTTAAGAATCTTATTTTGAAGTAACTGTAAGAAACGTTTAGAAATTAATTTATATTTCACAAATTATGAAAAAAGAATAAAAAGTATTTCATAGAATATCAACATTATTATTTGATTGACTTTAAGGCTCATGAAAAAAAGAGTCTTGATCAGTTGTGAAGAAATGATGTTTTTACCTGTTCTTACCTGGTCAATTTTGTCCTGGACTTTCAACTGATTGCAACTGACTGAGTTTGTGATAACTAGTAGATATGTTCCTGTTCCAAACTTCGATGAGGTTTCAGTTCTGCTACCTTTTAATTTGTGGAGTAACCTGTTTCTTCCAATATTTTTGTTAGATTAGGTTAGGTAAAGTCGGTTCCTCCTAGTTTAGGCTTGTGTCCTTTTAGTTTGTTACTCTGTCTACAAATAAGACAGAAGCTTATGAAGTTGGTGTACAGTGGGAAAGTAGTCATATTATACATGTTACAATTAGTGGTAGAGATGTTGTGAATGTGATATCTTAGCAATTATTGAGTTATATAGCTAGCAATGGTGTGACAAAAATGAGCTATATTATTGAATTGCTATCTGCTGCAATAGTCTGCATATATAAAAGTTTTAAAGATTAAATCTAGAAAACATATTCCATTAAAAATGGTCTTGTTTAATTAAACTTAAAATTTTGGAATAACCGTTAGGCCTGAAGTCCATACAGGCTACTGGTTCTTACTGACAGAGGTTACTGTCAACACTTACCGTTTTTTCAGATTCAAATTTTTTAATTTCACAGTTTTGAAATTTTATGTCTGATTTAACCATCTGTTGAAAGTTCTCTTAAAGAGTCTTAGTTAAATTCACACATTGATTGAATATAATCAGATGACGACTTATAATAATCCTTGGATTTCGTTGTCCATGACGTGTCCGTTACTTAACTAAATACAACTATTACATTAACGACTCGGAACACAAAGTTTTTTATAAGTAAAAACATAAAGTTTTACCTTACAACCTGAACCGGTTTTCACCTTTAAAAGGCTTCTTCAGAGGTTGCCGCTGGTAGCGCTGTCCGTCCTGTTGTGGGCGACGGAATCGAATTTCGAAAGATCGATGTTGTGTGTGTGGGTTGAGATATGTTCGAATAATGCGTGCGATTTGAATTGTGTCTGTTCGTTTAGGATGTCGTTTTTATTTGTTTTCGTGTGTTTGTATATTTCCGATTGTTCTAGCGCTACCAGCGGCAACCTCTGAAGAAGCCTTTTAAAGGTGAAAACCAGTTCAGGTTGTAAGGTAAAACTTTATGTTTTTACTTATAAAAAACTTTGTGTTCCGAGTCGTTAATGTAATAGTTGTATTTATAGTCGAGTCGATGAGTGTCCGGCCCTGACGTAGAAAGAGAAGGGAGAAAGAGAGAGAAATATAGAGACCAGCATTGCCAACTGTGGCGTTTTGAAGTTGTGAACAGAACCTCGAAATTCTATTGTAAATGACACTATCCTGCTAAATTTTAACCTTAAAACTCTCTGGTTCGGTTTAATGTAATGTTTTTAATTCTACTGTAGTTTGCTGCTACAAGACTTGAGTTCTGATATGCGAAGAATAATTCAACCGCAGTTTGCAATGCTGGGAGAGGGGTGGACACCAGTTGTGAAAGTTTTCTGCTAGAACCAATCAGCTATTAGCGTCTGCTAAAGTTAGCGCGATGTTGCCATTTCCTTTTTTTATGCGAAGCACGTGGCGAAAGAGCGTCAGTTCTTTGTGTTAGTACAGTGAAGTTCTTGTGTTGTTTCGTGCTTGAGCGATTTACGGTGTCTGTAAGCCTTATTATTGATATAGTAATATGGCCAGTGGTTCGTCAGAATCGAAAAAGAAAAAAAAAATCGCCTCTTTTAAGAGCCAAAGCCATGAATTTATATACAGATTGCGTGAATATTTTGAGAAGGAGCGAGACAATGGAGGACCTCTTCTCCCTGTGACAAAAGTGGTAGATAGAGTTTGTGACGCTTTGAAAGTGGGAAAAACAACCATTAAAAGTGTGACAAAAGAAAAGTGTCCATTGGATTTTAATACGCCTTCTGAAGTGCTACGTACTCCTGGAAAGCAAAGACCACTACCCAGTTCCAAGACATCACTCGATACATTTCAGAAGGACGCGATAAGATAGCATATTCATCAGTATTATATGAGGAAGGAATTTTCTACTCGTGAGAAGCTCCTCGTTTCTTTGAAAGAAGCTAGCTTATTCGATGGCGGAAAAACCAGCTTGAGTATAGTGCTAAAACAACTTGGTTTTAGATATAAGAAATTCTCAGGGAGGCGACTGTGATGGAAAGAAGTGAGATTGTGGCATGGCGTGGTAGATTTTTGAGGGAGATTCTGAACATCAGTCCCGAAAAAGTGGTGTGGTTAGACGAAACGTGGGTAAATGCCGGACACACAAAATCACTGGCTTGGACAGACGATACTGTAGCAGGGACATTTAAAGCGACCATTGGGAAAGGAAGTAGACTTATTCTGCTTCATGCAGGTAGTGTGCATGGATTTGTTCCGGGGCAATGCTTCTTTTCAGGTCAAAGAGCACTCGTGATTATCAAGAAGAAATGAATGGGAAGACTTTCACGAACTGGTTTAAAAGTACTCTTCTGCCGAACATAAGTGCCAATTCTGTAATTGTTATGGACAACGCTCCCTACCACTCTGTGCAATTAAACAAAGCACCAACAATGAAAGACAGGAAAGACATCATTCTGAAATGGTTGATGGAAAATGATGTACCAGGGGTATCTGCAGACATGACGAAAGCAGAGCTGATACAGAGTGTAAAATTTTATAAACCTCGATTCTGCACTTATGAAATAGACTCTATCGCCACTGCTCACGGTCACATTGTTATTAGACTCCCACCTTATCACTGCCACTTCAATTCCATTGAACTAATTTGGGCACAAGTGAAAGATTATGTTGCAGAAAATAACACGACTTTCCGCCTCACGGATGTCGAACACCTAGTGCAGCAAGGAATCCAACATGTGTCAGTGGATAAGTGGAAAAGTGTTGTCGCTCACACTTGGAAAGTTCTGCAGCAAGCAAAGGAAGCCGACGGTATAGTGGAAACACGTGTGGAACAGTTAATTATTTCCTTGGATAACGACAGCAGTGACACCAGTGATTTCAGTGATGAGGCCGCAGAAATCGACATTTACGAGGAGTGTGGCGTCTTTCCACTTGAGTATTAACAGAATGTAACTAGAGTAGAGTCTGTTTCATTTGATACACTTTCATTATACAGTAATCTTAATGATATTCTTATAGTCTGTGGTAATGTACTGTATATATGATTTACATATGTGTTCGCATTAGTTATATAATTATAATTATTTAGCTGTGTACATTAACGAAAGATGTGATCTACGTTTGTGTAATATGATTTACATACGCATTCGCATTAGTTTTTTTGTGATCTACGCTAGCTGTGTACATTAACGAAAGATGTGATCTACGTTTTATGTAAAATTATTTATATACGCGTTCGCATTAGTTTTTATTCTGTTATAATTCTGTTATCATAAAAATCGACCGGCGAGCGCGCGAAAATTCCGTCTGTACGTGTCGGCAACACTGTCCTCTCGATCACGAGAAACGTCAGGGCCGGACAACGGCCGGCTGCACTATAGTTAAGTAACGGACACGCCATGGACAACGAAATCCAAGAATTCAACTCAAATGTTGCTATAACCGTCTTATAGCAAGACGGGCTATAATCCAAACGTACAAATTCACAATATTGAAGGTTAGAAAGATCGTCGCACACATAACATTCAACAAAACATAACTCAACAAATCAATAACACCAAAATACGCACAAATCAAAATCAAACACAACAATCAGGCCGCTCAAATAACACAAAACATCGCACAAAGGACATACATAAAAGAATACATAAAACAGTTATATAAGAAAAAAGACGCTCTCAACCGCAAAGCACTAACGCTACACCTACAGATTGCCAACATACACGGACACAATTACATGACTGAACTAATACATCACACAAATGAATGGACAAAAAACAAATACATAACATACAGACAAAACACGAGAGCAAAAAAAAAACCTGACACCAATCAACACAAATATAACCCCCTCACACAAATTCTACCCACGTACAGATAAACCTTACGAACGTCACAATCACTAAAAACGAACAAACACTCCTTGATAAAGGCCTAAAACATAACATACATTACAAACAAAACAACCAAACACTAACAAAATTCATAGTTGACACTGAAACAAATATACAGAAAACAGCACCAGAACATCAAGACACACTAAGACATAATATAAACAATATAATAGGAGCACATAAGACACCAGACAACAAGAACCACAACTCAGAAATACACACAGCCATCAAACTGAGGGAAAAGGCACACAAACACAACATCACATTTGTAAAAGCAGACAAAGGCAACACGACTGTAATCATCTCCACAGACAACCTACACAAAAAACTACCTACAAAACTTCATGGAACAGAACATCACAGAACTAAAACATGACCCCACCGACAGATACCAAAACACAGTAAAACAACTAGTCAACAAAGCCAAACATAATGACACACAAACAAAAGCCCTACATGAAACAAATCCGACCATCAGCCCCTACCCTCCAAGCGCTTCCCAAAATCCATAAAGAAGATATTCCTATCCGCCCCATTATCAACTACCGTAATGCCCCTGCACACAAACTCGCAAAACGTCTAGACAAAATTATTAGACAACACACACAACTAGACAACAACATTGCAGTAAAAAACAAAACAGACCTAGTAACAAAAATAAAAGACATATACATCCCCCATAATGCCACATTAGCCTCCTTTGACATTAAAAACATCCCCATCTCTGAAACAATCACCATCCTACAAGAGAAACTCAAACAGAACAACACACCAGACGAACTTATCAACGAAATAACAGAAACTCTGAATATTATCACAAAACAAAACTACTTTACTTATAACAATACATATTACACACAAAATGATGGTCTACCCATGGGCTCCCCCATATCCAGAATTCTAGCAGAAGTCTTCCTCCAACACTTAGAAAAAACAAAAATCCTCACAAACAATGACAGACACTCACATAAAATACTATATTGGCACAGATACTTTGATGACATTCTAATACTATACAGGGGAAATAAAAGACAATGTGAACAGTTACTAACGCACATAAACAAAATACATAAAAACATAACCTTTACTGCCGAATACGAACACAATACAATAAACTTCTTAGACCTCTCCATCACAAAACTTGAACACAGGCACAAATTCAGTATATACAGAAACCCAACTACAACTGACACACTAATACACAACTCCTCCAATCACCCAATACAGCACAAACTAGCTGCCTTCAGAACCATGATACATAGACTTAACAACATCCCCCTAGATGAAAAAGACTACAAAGACGAACTAAACACGATAAAATATCTAGCAGAATCTAACGGATATGACAGAACAATAGTCAATAAACTCCTACACAAAACAAACAACAAAGACAGAAAACAACAAATTCATAACACAACATACATCAACAAACAAACTGAAAAAATAGCCCACAAATTCAAAAAAGCAGGATACAGAATCGCTTACAAAACTACTAACAAAACAGAACACACACTATCAAAACACACACACAAAGCACAAAACAAATTCGATCTACCCGGTGTTTACAAACTAGATTGCTCAAATTGCAACAAATTCTACATAGGCCAGACAGGACGTAGCTTCAAACAGAGATACAATGAACACACAAAGGCACTCCACTCCACTACAGAATCCACCTTTGCAAACCACCTCATTGAAGCAAACCACACATACAAAAACATCGACAATAACATGAACATTCTACACGTACACACAAAAGGCCGAAAACTAGACACTCTAGAACACTTATCTAAAAATGAAACTTTTTCTTGTGAACTTACTGTTTATTCTCTTCTCGTCGAACGCGTTTCGGTGTACGTATTCGCCTTCTTCAGCTTAGAGACAGACTGCCATCATTTAGTAACGGTTGTTGTGTGGAAGGTGTAGTGGGGGTGGTGCGTGGAGGAAGGGGATTGGCGTGGGGATTCAACTTAATGTTTGTTTTTTGTATAATTGTGTCAAAGAGTGTATGTGATTTATATTGTAATTGATCGTTAAGTATGTTGTTTGGTTGTGTTGTGTGGTGTTTATATATTTCGTATTGTTCAGTTGTGTTGTATTGTTCAGTTACGAAATATATAAACACCACACAACACAACCAAACAGCATACTTAACGATCAATTACAATATAAATCACATACACTCTTTGACACAATTATACAAAAAAAAACATTAAGCTGAATCCCCGCGCCAATCCCCTTCCTCCACGCACCACCCCCACTACACCTTCCACACAACAACCGTTACTAAATGATGGCAGTCTGTCTCTAAGCTGAAGAAGGCGAATACGTACGCCGAAACGCGTTCGACGAGAAGAGAATAAACAGTAAGTTCACAAGAAAAAGTTTCATTTTTAGATAAGTGTTAGTGCTGTGAAAGAAGAGATGAATAATCAAGACAACTCTAGAACAATTGGAAATATACAAACACACGAAAACAAATAAAAACGACATCCTAAACGAACAGACACAATTCAAATCGCACGCATTATTTGAACATATCTCAACCCACACACACAACATCGATCTTTCGAAATTCGATTCCGTCGCCCACAACAGGACGGACAGCGCTACCAGCGGCAACCTCTGAAGAAGCCTTTTAAAGGTGAAAACCGGTTCAGGTTGTAAGGTAAAACTTTATGTTTTTACTTATAAAAAACTTTGTGTTCCGAGTCGTTAATGTAATAGTTGTATTTAGTTATAATAATCAACGACATACATATGAGTTTTTGGCCAGCTGAGTTTCAACTGCTAGTATTTCACAACAGGCTGTTGAGCCATCATCATAGATTATGTTCCTAAATTATGTTTTGACCTTTTAAAGACCAATTATGACCTGCCATAAGATGCAGTTGGTACAGTAGTAGTACGCACTGACTACTTGTTTAGTACTGAATCTCTGAATATGTGTAAATGAAGAAACCTCATCAGGATCTATTTTCGCTATCCCTTCACAATATGTATTGGTGTAAAATGTGTAACTTTCTGGCTACCTAAATTACAGAAGACATGAATGCATGAATACAGAAGACAAAGTGCCACAACTTTCTTAGATAAAATATTTCTTTTTGAGTAAGACGATGCAAGATGAGGTAATGGCATGACTGCAAGACTGAAGGTAAGTCATGCAAGACTGCAAGGTAATGGCAGTTCAGTTTTTGCATGAAATAAAGAACAATCCCTGCTACAGCTTTTCTGGAGCTGTGTAAATTTTTAACCTCTTTGATTTTTTTTGTAAAAGTTACAAGCTCTTCTATTATGGACAAATAATTCTGTAACTGCAGTCTGCTTAGCATTATAATTCAATGATGTAAATTTAATTTAAGTATTTAAATCTGTGCACTGTGAACACACATTAATTTTTGGGCCTACCACGTCTGTAGCCATAATTTTCTTTGTAATAATTTAAGAAATATACATATTTTATTACATTCTGCAGACTTCGATGTTTTAAAAGAGGCTTATCATGCATTGCTTTACAAGACAAGCCAGCTTCCAAATAGGTTAGAGAATGAGATGAGTAATGAGAATTTTTGGGTTGTCGGTACTGGCCGGTGCCGTGTACCTGGTCGTCCCCTTCACTTCAAGAAAGGTTATTTTTATGGGCACTAAAAAGGTACACCTATTGTTAAGAGGGTTTTACAGTAGACTCGTTACCACAGCCCGTCCAGAGGATTAAGTGGCATTTTATTCCGTCGCATCCAACTTTAGTCGTTTCGAAAACATTTGTTTTATTTTTACATATTCATAACAGTGCAAAAATTATATTATATTATGTAACATAACAATAATAATAATAATAATAATAATAATAATAATAATAATAAAAATTATTATTATAATAAATGATGATTATTATTTATTCATAGGCCTTAAAATATATTCTAACTATCATGATAGTTTATACTATCGAAACATTGTAAAATATTAAAAAATATATAATATATTCTCGTAAGAAAGGTATTATTTATTATTAATTATATATATTGTATAAACTCGTGTTTGCCGTGTTTTTATATTTAATTTTAAATATTGATATTGAGTTTTAGTGTTTAATTTTTTTAAACGTTAAGTCGCACGTCGGACGCGTTCTGTGTTATAAAAGCGTCGTGTAGCCTGTATGTCCTTACCTGTCCCTTCTCACTCTTTACTTCTTCCCGATAGGCGCCAAAATGTTTTGCCAGAAAACAATTAAAAGATTCTATCTTAGTTGTTTTACGGTGTTGTAGCATTTGATTCGAATTGTTCGCCAACTGGCTGTAACTCGAATCTCGCTTAAGTGGGGGAACGTGTTACCAACGTAAAATAATGTTGGTTAGTTCTACTCGCTGCTACAAAACACAACATACATAATATATCGAAAATAATTACTGGACAGTTAGTAACGATTCACACTTTTTTATTTGGCTTCAGAACTTATTAATTTTCATTAATGCTTATACAAAATGTGATTACTATAATATGTTTTAGCCTCGGCAATAAATAATCGTTCACTCAGCGGAAGGCTGGGTTGGCAATGCAATGTTATTCTGTCGCCATGATAGACGGCGTTTCTTATTTAAACACAATAAATTTGCCAATGAATTCTTTTAAGTACGACAAAGAAGTTTTAAAACAAGATAATTAATTACAATACATCACTTTACAATCGTGATAATTAAATATGAACAAGGTTTACATTAGATTCAAAGTTGTGGTGTCAAAAGTGTGTGACGGTGTCATTCGTTTAGTACATAGGTTATATTCAGTTAGTTGGTATGCATAAAATATGTTTTATTTATCAATCTTTGAAAAGATAATACCATCAGTTATAGTGAGAGTTCACAGTTTAGTGAGAAAGTTGAAAGAGAATTTATTTCAGAGATTTAGTTAATTCAGCAATACTTATCATCAGTTGCTTTGAAGTGTAGTGTCAGATAGTTAATGTAGGTTGGGTTCATCGATGTTGGTTCTTCATTCTTCAAACATCTTTGGCTTCAGGTACGCCTTGCGTCTTTTTCGTGTTAGTTGATTTATTTTAATAGATCTGGATTTAATTAAGCTGGTCCTTGGCCTGGGTTGAATGTGTTATCCCCTCATCAGTTAGTTCGGTCCTTCACTTCATGCAATATGGTCACTGTTACTGTTTTTAAATCAAATTTGGGACCTTCACAGCTTGGCGTCTCTCCTCGTAAGCATCACTATAAGATTCTAACGTTCCTAACGAAAAATCATCAATATTCTGCTGTTGTCATGGTAACTCAAAGATTCTGATTGGATAAACTCGACTTAAGACCATTGTTAGAAGATTTGAATTTTATTCAAATTGGTTACATATCTTCTGATTGCTATTAATCTTCGGTATTCTTTTTTAAGTATTAAATATCATCACCACTGTTTGTATTTTGTTTCAAAGATTAATTTAACATCTCATAAGGTTGGGTTTACTAAAGTATTAACATTTGGACAGTTATGTTGATATTATCTATTTACACTGGTTTCTTATTTTATATTATTACTTTAACATTTCTCTCTTAATATGATTCCCTAATTGTCCTTTATTGTTTACTTGTCTTAGTTTTGCTAATGTTATAGTTTAATTCTTATAATTTGTAGTTTTTGTTGTTTTACAGTTAGGCATTTGCCTAGGCCTAAACAGCAATTGGCTATTTTTTCTTAATTTATACAGATTACATTTTATTTTCCCCTTGTATAGGTTCTGGTTTGTTTTATACATGATTTGTTCATTTGTTGAATGGTTTTATGTCTGTTCTATAGTAATTGTATGTTATTTTATTAGATTCCATATTATGGCTTGTCTATTGTCATAACTGCTTTTTCAGTATCATTAGATTTGTCTGAATTTATCTTGTTTCTCATTTATTGCTTTTGTTTATAATTGAACTATTATTTCTTATTCTCTATTACTTAAAATATAACATTTAGGTTTACGGTCTGTATAATTCCCACAGCCATAATCCTATTCATTAAACATAATTATTATTGCATGTCATTACTCACAATGTTCATTCTCTTCATCTCCTCATACTCTTTCGTGAGTTATAATTATTACATGACATAAAAAATAAAAACATAAAACATTAATTAAACATATGAATACAATGATATTTCCTTATGATTAATTCCAAATGACATTAAGCCATTAAAATGAAACTTCAACAACAGTTTACCATATGATTTTAAAATCTTTTTAACGATTATATTATTATTAAATATCTTTTCATACCATTTTAAATTAATAATATTGGGTTTTACCTCTGTACATCAGAAATCATATATGCTGTGTATTAGCACACTAATAGTCATTTTTGCTTAAATACGTTGGTAATAATATGAATTGACAACTTAGAATACTAATGGCTCACAAATTAAAATATGATAGGTAGTCAGTACTACTACTATCTGAACTCTATTAATTACCTAGTTTATTGCACTTTGGTTCAGTTTGTTATGTACACTTGTGTTCACTGATAATTGCTATTAATTGCCACAGTCCTTTCTGTGTTTAGCAATTATTAGCTTTCACTCATTTTTACCACTCACTGATAGTTTTTTATCACTCTTAAATCTTTTTCACAGATTTATTAGTGTCTATCCCCATCAATGGGGTTCTATTTAATTTGGTATTTTACACTATCACCTTGCACTCTATATGTTTGATTTAAGTGTTACTGGTGGGTATTGCTTAACTTAAATTCTCTTTCTCATTTTACAATGTTCATTATTTCTCCAATTCCCTATCTCTCACTTTACAAGTTCAATTATAACGTTAACAAGTTCATGTCGTATTAGATTGATTTATCATAGTTATTCTCTATTCATTTGGTTAGTGTACCTTTCTAAATTTAAGTTATTGAAATTTAACACTTATCATCTACATTGCTTGTTTGGGTTGACACTAATAATTATTATTTACAATTGTCATTCATTGGTTTCTTTTTCCATTATTTTACATTTCAACTTTTTCTATTATATGTTATTTGTTTGTGTTTTACCATTTCTTTTCACTTCATTGCATTTATTTTATGGTTTTCACCTTCTCATCTGGTTTCCCTTTATTTGGTCTATCACTGGTGTTGTGGCTGGTTCTAGTTATTCACTTCATTTTGTGATAATTTAGATATCCTTATGTTAGTGTTGGGGCTGGTTCTAGTTATTCACTTCATTTTGTGATAATTTAGATATCCTTTCATTGGTGTTGAGGCTGGTTCTAGTCATACACTTATTTTGTTCTAATTTATATATCCTTATGTTAGTGTTGGGGCTGGTTCTACTTTCTCACTTATCATCTATTGGGCTATTATGGTCAAATCGCCTTGTATCATTGTTTCCAACGTTTTGGTTCGTTGCTTGTCACTTTTCCCGTATCAGAGGTTACTTTTATATGCTTGATCGTATTATTATTTTAATTACCCATTCATGTATCTCTGACTCATCCCTTTTAATTATAGTGTTAAGTATTTAATAATTTATTCTTATCATGTTTCTTCATTAGTTTGTATTGAAGATATGTACCATTACAATATATATATATATATATATATATATATTTACTATATAAGTAACTCGATGTTTCTTGCAGTAATTATATAATTTGTGATCACAAATTATATATTTATTTATATTATCATCATCATAATCTGCACGGATTAAACCAAGGATGGTTTGTTCTGGTCTCAAATAGCAAATATTATAGCTGGTCACTCCAGCGCTTCCTCGGACGTCCCACACCTCTCCGTCCCCTCGGCTTATAGTTCCATAGTTGTTTGGGGATGCGGCAGTCATCCATTTGGCAAAGATGTTCCTACCAATTCAGCCGATACTGGGCGATCCTGTCGAGTATACTCATAATATTCAGTTCCTGCCGTATATCTGTGTTGCTTCTATGATCATGGAGAATATACTTTGCCACGTGCCTGAGAAATCTCATTTCAGCCGCTTTCCTTTCATTAAAGTCCAATTCTTAGACCCAAAGAAGTGTGGGAAGAGCCATTACCTTATAGAATTTTAGGCGTGTTCCTTTACTTGCTGACTTAAGGGTTTGTCTAATGGTCCTGCACATAAGGTTAAACTTATGCAACTTATTCACAACGTCGTTGCATGCATCATAAGATATACTGTAGCCCAGGTATTCAATTGGTAACTTGTTCCACGACAGTACCACTACAATTTTTGCCCGTACGGGATCAGTTTCACGAAAAGCCATTACCTTGGTCTTACGTGTGGATATCTGCAATCCAGAGTCTTTGCAGATTCGATTTAACAAATGTATCCCCATCTGCAATCTGTTTTCAGAGTCCGACAGAATAGCCTGATCGTCTGCAAGCAACAAAGTGTCAATTGTAGAGTGACCAATCATAAAATGTTCTGGAAGACACATCTGCCAGTTTTGTATAACTTTGTCAATATATAATTTAAAAAGAGAATGTGATAATGGACACCCTTGTCGTACTCCACAATTGACCAGGCCAACTCTAGGGGCTGTTCTCGGTTTCCCTGCTTCTATTAAGATTTTATTCTCCACATAAAGACTCTGTATTGCTCTGATTAGATGTTGTGGGATCCCTTTCCTTGCCATTACTGCCCATATTTTGCTCCGATTTACTCTGTCAAACGCCTTCTCAAAGTCGATGAAAGCTATATATGTGGGCAGTTGATACTCTCTACACTTTTCAGTGAGCTGGGTTATTGTAAATATACAATCCAAACATGATCTACCTTTCCTGAAACCGTTCTGGGCCTCTGAAAGCATGGTCTCCGTTACTGCATTTAGCCGTGTTCGTAATATAGATGCATATAATTTATATGAAGTATAAAGAAGGCTGACTCCTCTGTAGTTCCTGCAGTCATTACGATCACCTTTCTTGAATATGGGAATTACCTTTGCAATGTGCCAATCATCAGGAACATGACAAGTGGTCCAGCATAGATTAATGCAGCAATGAACTGCAGCAAACGAAGGAATGGGGCTGGATCATGAGAAGACCATAAACCATTTTAATGTTATATGTTACCATAGAAAGATTAAGTGGTAAAACGTTTGTGTAAGAAATATTAGAAAATACAGACAAGCAATTGTATAAGTTTAATAATCACAATAGTACTCACAATTGTAATAAGATAGGAAAAAAAGGATGTTAGACAAATGAACTAGCAAAGGTCAACGAATGAAATTTTAAAATTATAACAACATTTATTTATTGTAAAATGTAGAAATGTATTGTAGTCATTCAAAAGTAGACACTATAACTAAGTAATGGCAAGTAGAACCTATGAAAGTAATGGGTAATGTTTAATTTGTGTAAATTAAGAAATTCCAGACATTTATAGCTTAGGCCTATAAAATGCTTAACTGTCAAAATTCAGAAAAAGCAATTTATAAGCAATTAACCATTGTATTTGAGAAATAAGACAAAGTGACTTGTTAATTTCAATTATCTAACCATAAGAGTATGTCAGAAATAGAGTAAACATAAAAAATAAGTGAAATATGTAATAAAATAACATAGTAAATTGGTCAAAATGTTGATACAGGACCAAGCCCAGCATTAGGGGATATCAAATTAATCTTTGAAAGAAAATAAAGACATTGATGTTAATATCTCACACATTGGTAATGACACCAATGAATTATAGCAATTATAAAATATTAGGTCAATTTGGGGCCAAAAACCCAAGCTTTCATAACAATGTAAACAAAATTCTTAACCAATCAGAAGCAGGGAATTATGCTTGGAATTAAGAAAACTGTTAGAATTTTTAGACAGTCCATTATTAACGCTCAAGGTATTCAGATGCCAAACTGAATCCACTCTAATTAAAAAGTAATAAGAGGGAAATGTACTCAAAATGAACAAATATGAATAATAGAAATTGAATCTGGATCAATTGAACACATGATGAAACCATAAATCAAAATTCAATAATTGAAATTAAAAAAACATTGACTAAATAAAATAGAAAAAAGAAAACCCGAATGATGAAGAACTAAATACTATAATCAACAATATTTTGAAGAATTACCTGGGACTAATCAGAAGAAACAACAACATTCAGTATAAATGAATTCTGTATAATTGCGAATAAAATTAATTAACTTTTCCACAACACAATAACTCTCACTCTGAACATGGTATAATAAATTCTTTCAAAGATTAGTTGAAACTATATCTTAAAAAAAAAACTGAACAACTTCACAAACCATTATTGAAAAATTATTTAAAACTGCATCAGCCTATTTGAAACTGTAACTTAACCTCTATGCGACGCCTATAAGTCGACACACTTTTTAGACACTAAGAACCGAGTTGTAAATAAACCTGTATAGTATTTAATTAACATTGATGTAAAGTTGTGTACTTTCATAAACATCTTGCTTTATTTTGTTGTAATCCAAAGAACTTATTCATCGTTCTGAACAAAACATTGTATCATTAACCAGAACGCTTGAAGACACGCCTGACCACAGAGTACGAATATAAACACTACACAATATGTACAAGACCTAACAGCTAAACACTACAGACAATTTGAAATTATACACATATATATTAACATAAACATTATTTTGAAATACAGAAATCATCAGACTAAGAAGTTTGTTGGCAAAAGACCCAGAAAACCTTTAGATTAATGAATTTCATAGAAGCCCAATATGAATTTAAAACCTAAGTTGTTCCTGAATAGTACATTTGTAAATTCTGATAATCAATTAAATTGATATACTGACATAAAGTACTTCATTCACAAGAATAACACACTGAACAACACTAATCCTTACAGAGCAGAGACCATCCTTACACCAAAGCAATACATTGTCATAATAAATTATTGGTCAATTATTTAGTGATTTTTAACATACCTTTTTGTTTCAGCTAAACAATTGTTTTTATGTCTGCACCATGAGACTATACATATTTTATAGGAGTCTACAAACGTTTTTACATGTCTGTATCAAGTATTTTATCTACAAACCTGAATACTGAGCAACACACGTGACTAAATGTTTTGATGGATACGTTAGACTCTGTACTCTCAGAATTTAATACCCACATTAAAAAGTACAGCATATCATTTGTTGCAGATACCATCTTTCCATTAATGAATATATTACGTTAATTAAATTTCATATAAAATTAATATAAATATTTAAAACATGTACAAATTTATTTGTTGTTCATTTCATTATTTTTTCTTGTAACCCACCACCTAACACATGTTTTAAATATAACTTTTAAAAAATGTTGTAAGTTTGTTTCATAATGGACTTCACAGCAGTTCATTAGCCATGTGAAACTAACTTTTTGTGTAATTGCACACATGACGACTTCTGTCAACTTGTCCAAATAGCATTTCTCATCCAGTATTTCATCCACAACGTTAGCACATTGAGAAACACAGGTAACCAAATTTTCTGATGGATATGTAAGCCGTGTTTCTGTGCCCTCAGTGTACTCTCTGAATAGAATACCCAGATGAGAAAGTTTATTTGTGTCATTGGAGCAGAGACCTGCTCTGCAGTCGTCACATGTACTATTGCCTAAAAGTTTTCTGGCAGTAAATCCACTTACATACGCTGTGGACAACCGATTCACATTAAATGAGACGTCAGGCTCTTTGTCACAAGTAACAGAATTGGTGTCAGCAGTGTATGGAGTAAATGCACTGCGTTTATCAGTCAGAATGTCAGAACCAAGGAAAGTTTGAAGATTACTTAAAAGATCTGCATCATCATCCAGGCAGTTAGCATTTTTAAGATTCTGAAATGCAAGCCCATTGATGATGCAGGTCTTAAGAGCATCAACAAACTGTGGCACAGTAGGATTATTATTGGCTCCACAGTTCGCTCGAACAGAACCAAAAACATTCTCCAGTGGATCTTGATTCAGACATCTGACTGATAAAAATCGAATGTCTTCACATTCTTCCCTGACTGACTTCCATAATTGGATTACTGCATTTATGGTTGTCAGCCAGCCTTCCTGTGAAGGTGGCCTAAATATCCGCCGATCTGGCCTCTGGAAGTGCCATGAGTTGACGAAGTGTACAGCCTGCTGCCAAAATGCCATGTGTACGCTGTCATCACTAAGTGGAGACTGAAGAGGTTTTCCTGACTTGTTTCTGATGCAACCATTGAAAGAGTCGAACAGGTTGTCACACTCTTTGACAAATGCTGCAGTTGTCATTGCAGAAGGTTCTACAATTCCTAAAAAATAATAAAGATTAAAAATAGATAAGAAAAAATCAAATAGAATAAATCAAATTATGTCAATACTTATACAGAAATAATTAATTTTGTATCATATTAATTACATATATTGTAAGGAACTGAGGTCCATTACCATATTTTTGTAAACTCTTTTATGGTCAGTACTATACAACACACATGCAAAAAATTAGACAGTTTAGGCCCTTTAATATTTCATATAAAAGTTTCTGCTTCCATGTACATTACAAAGTTGACTTGAATTTGGTAAAAACAAGTTATTTGTTCTAAAATTATTTTTGCTAGATATAAAAAATTCTTCAATTCTCTATAAATTACATTATTAATTAAATAAAACTTTTCAACAAGAATATATTATACTAAAATAATTTTGCATTTCATAAGTGTTAATAGTTGTAACTGGTGGAATAAATGCTGTCAAAATAATATCAAATTTCTATTCAAAATGTATGCTTGTTGAAAACTGTTATTTTTATGGGAAAATGGAATTTTGCTATACAGTTATAGTTTTTGTCACCTTAATAGTTTTACTTACCACATGACACTGCAGAGTTAATACATGCAACAACTCTATGGCTCAGAACCTGTGCTGCAAGACGCACCTTCATTTTCTGACTCCCCAATGGCTGCACATGTTTTTTTGTCAGATGGTGGAGCTGCCGGAAGATTGCAACACCTCTGTCCCAGTGAAACACTGTTTTTATGTGGTCATACTTAGCCTCTCCATCAAATGCAAGACTTCCAGTCTCCACATGGCATTTAACATATTTAAGAAACAAGTTCCTCGTACACTTAATGAGGTGAGGAGGGTCAAGGATGGTAAAGACGGGTCTGTTGTTAAAAGGAAATAGGGATGCTCTGAGTTTGCTGAACCCATAATTTTCAAAGCCTTAATATTTGTTGCTCCCATGTCACATACAGTAGCAACAACGTAAAGACCAGCTTTACAACAAGCGTCAAGGATGAAAAATATAAGTTCAGCAAGTATGTCTGATCTCATGCTACTGTGACTGAAGTAGTAAGCAACAGGTTGCTTCCACATCCGAAACAGCCCACGAACCATGAACACAAGGGCATGATTAGCAACACGTCCAGTCCTACCTTTATGTCCAAGATCTTCAAACCCATCAATTCTATCACTTGAACAGTTGTACTGTAAATGTTCTCTTATCAACATTTCATCAAAAATAAGAGTACATATTCTGTCCCGTTTGTTCAATTGATCAACATGCTGGGTCAATGTGGCGAACATTTGATCATTTATCCCAGAGCTGAAAGGAAGTTTGTTGACTAGACGCTTCAATGTTTTTTTACAAGGAAGTGCCAAAATATTACTAAATAATGTGTAAGCTTTTGGACTTCTTTTGTACAAAGACAAAGCTAACGTCTTTTCTTCAACAGTCCATCTCCTTGCCCGTGGCGTTTTCCATGAGGACTTTAAGTAAGAAGACAAGCAAAGAAGAGATGCAGCAGACATATGCTTACTCAAAGAATGAACTGCATTTCCAGTTAAATTCATTGGGTCACATAGGTTCTGCATTTGTCGTCTCATTTTCTTGCACTTCTTAGTTAATTTTTTGATTTCACTCTCCTTTTTCTTTGCATATTTGTATAGGAACTTCTTCCTAGGGGTATCCAACTGTGAATACCTTGTCATTGCAATATTTTGTAAGGTTAGTGAATCAACCTGATAAGACAGATTTGATGAAGTAACCGTGTGAGATAAACGTTCATCAAATTTGCCTTGGTCAGCATAAGAGTCCTCATACTGTACTCCAGAATAAGAAGATGGCTCTGTCAATATTTGGTCAGCAGGACTAGGAGTGCTAAAAGGTAATCTCCTTTTACAGTTAGGAACAGGTGTGGAAGTAGCAGAAATATATGAGGTAGTAGGATAGGATGTGTGTGGTGATAATGCGAGAGGAGTTGAAGTACTCGGAACTTGTTCATTCCTTGTCTCAGCAGGCTGATCTTCTCCTGTGGCAAGTGGCACTTGCATTACTTCTTCAGCAATGGGTGGGGGACCACGAAGTTTTGGTATTGCAGTAGGCTGCAGTCTGTTCCCAATAAAGTCCTCGGGTGTAAAATGGTCCTCACAGACTATCCTGTGTACGCGGCCTACTATATTTTCAAAACTTTTGTCCTGACAAAAGTCTACCCACTGCTGAAACCTGCAACACACAAGTGTATTATACGAAACTGGTAAAATTATATGTGGCTGATTTCGATTATACTTTTATACACTTGAAAAAAATCATACCAAGGTAAGTGTATCAATCACTGACACTAATTCAGTTACTGTCGCATGAGCTTTACAAGTCAACAAAAGTAAATATTAATAAAATATGTGTATAGAAAAAATATAAGTATATATTGTTATGAAAGATATATAAACATTCTGAAAACATTGAGCGGAATGTGATTAATGTGAACCGTGTCAATCCAAATGAACACTAAGTAAAATATACTATATATACAAAGTTACAAATAAAATTGTCACAGTAAATAAAATTTTAATGTAACTTAAATAAGTTAATCAGCAAAATGTAAATTTATAAAATCAATATACAAATAAATAAAAATAATCTACTTTCCTTAATCAACAGCATACAGAGAATAATATATACTTTAATAAGAATAAAGTACAAGTTCTTTAATATATATTTTCCTTTATTCAGCTGCGAGATGCTCATGTTTGATATGAACTACTCTTGATTCTACTAACTCTGATAAAAATGATTATACTGTGATAAATATTAAAATTATGTAACAGTTTTATACTCTGAGCCTTACAAAGAAATAGGCTCACCAATATCTAGCCTACTGTTAATTTACAACTGACCAGAAAATAAGTTCTCATATGCTATAGGGTGTATTGTTGGCATACAATAATATTCTGTCTTCAATCGTCTTACTTGGTTTGTTTAAGATGCAATAAATCTATACACCAAAAATCTCTTAATCTCCTTTCAAAATAATTTTATACAACTATAGGCCTACTACAATAAATCTATACACATTTTTTTAGTATATATATATATATATATATATATATATATATTTCAATCACTTTCTGCTACAGTCCGTTTCTTGATGTATATACTCCTTTAATATTTATAACTAAATTTACCTCAAGATATACTTTTTTCCCTATTAGGAACATGTTTCGAGGTTCCTTTTCTCTCATCTTCAGCCTTCGCCATCTTGTTTCTGGTCACATATATAATATAGTCTATATATATATAAACTTTCACAGTTATATCACATTATGTTCACAGTTTATCACTGAAACTATGATTCAGTATTTACTCCCACTGAAGAAGACGTATACCACGTTGAAACGTTTGGGAAATAAAACTTCATAATGAAATATGAATAAATAATAATTTTTTTGGGAAATAAAATAAATGTTCATAGTGAAAGTTTATATATATATGTAATATTTAAAAAAGTGAACGAAGAGGATGTACCAACAAGATAATTATTTTATATAGATTAAATTTCTTTAAATTACATTAAATGGCAGCTACTATTAGTACTTTTTCGTACTGGCACTAATTTAATATAGTAAAGCCTGTTGAAATGTCTAGTTCAATGCAGAAAGTGAATACCTGGTCTTTCAGTTTTAAGGCTTCGTTACAGATATAACTGAAGGTATCAACAATATACTCTTCGATTTCGTTTATACTCTTGGTATCAACAAAATTATATTCAACATATACTGTGATCCGAAAATATTCACAATCTATCCAATTACGGAAACTTAACTAATTATCAAAGCTACTTAAAAATAAAGTTTCTTATAAGGTACTTACCGTGCTTCTTGTTTCCGCCGTGGAAAATAAAAAAATCGTCTTCTCCCATCATTAATATTGTAGCAGCCTCTCACTGTACAATTATTCATTTTTATATATTCACAAAAAGTCCTATATGACTGCTACAGCAAAACAAAGAACAGTTCGGAATGACCAAAATGGCGTCTTCCACGTGCAAAGACCAAGATGAAGCGCCAACCATTCGCTAACTCACGAGTTTCTCGTTTCAGCGCTGCCAGCTGCCGCACTAGCGCTCGTTGTGACTGGCTGTGAATTTTTAGCAGACGACAAAACTTATGACCAACAACTCCTATTTAACTGTCCTACCCCTAGAGCTCTATAATATAGGTATTCGCACCCGCCATCTTTGCTCCGAGACTTTTAAATGTAATGTGGCGGGAGCAATGTAAGCACGCTGTGCGTTGGATTATTTAATGTAAATTATGTATGTAAATATTAATATTTTTACATATCAGGGTTATAATCTTAGTGTACTAATTTGATTTATGTATTACACACGAATATGTATAATAATCATCTCATCTTGTCAGTGAAAACAAGGTTATAATTACTGGTGTTAGAGATATTATTAATGTTATGTAGTATGTTTTGCAGATTGTTGTACTACATCTCATAATCATAATGACTGGTTGTTGTGCTGTAAATTGCAAAAATCGAACAGAAACTAAGTTTAGAACATTCAAATTTCCGGCAGACCCTATTCGATGTGTAAAATGGATTCAAAATATGAGACGAGACAAATTTATACTAAGCAAGGGAATGTCTGTGTGAGGTAAATTTAATGGTTGTTCCTTAAAAGTTTGTGAATGTTAATCATAACGAGTAAAAATGTAATACACCTTTGCACTTTTAGGTTCATTTTGAAAGTTCACAGTTTGAATAGGCACGTGTAGATGGTTGGATAAAACTGAAGCCTAATGCCATACCGACTTTGTTTGACGTACCAAATCAACCTCCTAGGATCGGCCCAGTTCCACGCAGATCACTATACAAGGTGGTTTATTTTTTTAATCCATTAATTATAAATATAATGTTACAACTAAAGCCCAGATTCACGTGCAATTGCATCTTTTTTTTTGCTAGTTCGTAAACGGCCAGTGACAAGTTATTTATCCGAATCGGGACGTGTAGATCATTTTAACATACATTTTATTTTGCACAAAATTGCACGTTTTGGGGGTTACTGCATAAAATTGCACAATCTGTAGTTTTAATGCACAAAATTGCACATTTACCTGTTTTTCGAAAATCAGCTACGCGACAGCCAAGCGCGAAACACACGCAGATCGTAAACAAAGTCGAGAACAAAATCAGCACGAAGAAATTCTAGTCCAGTAAGCGCAGCTTTTGACGTAACAAAACTTTGACTGTCGATGGAATTTCACGAAATTTGATATGTATGTTCTATATGCACTCTAGAACAAAGTTAAACTGTACGCTTTTTATTTGGGGGTGAGAACCACCCCTTTTTCAAGGGTGATTGATAAAAAAAAATTAACCCCAGGATCCAATAGAGAATCAAATTCTAAGCAAAAAAGTCAGTACGCAACTGTTTTGAAAAATGAGTTGTTTTCGAGTTATTCCAAATCAACATTTTCGATTTTTACCCCCAAAAAACAGGATTTTAGCGTAATTTTTAGCGAATAACTAAAAAACGTTTGAGTTTATAGTAAAAATGAATAGGACCAAAATTATTCTATACGAAATAACAAACAAAATGCGTTTTGGCCGGGTTTTAATCCACGAGTTGTTTTCAAGATATGGCCGTGAGAATTTGTAACTTGCAAATTTTTTGCCTGTACTAACAAAGTTTAACCCTTCCTACTAACCGAGAAAAATACTTTTGACTATAAAATGTCTAGCGCAATGAAAAATACATTATTGTTAATTTTAATAAAATGTTAAGCTAAACTTTTTATTATTAATTTTAACTAAATGTTAAGCAAAAAACCTGAATATAAACTTAATAGTAAGTAAGTTAAAAATGTAAATTCATGTTTATTAAAAATAGTTTTAGTAACTTTATTTGGACTTTTGGACAAACGAAGTTTAGTAAACATTAATTCAACAGCCATCTATTATAAACAGGAATAAAAGTAAAATCTGAGAATATATACCTAACAAAGTGGTAAGTGGTAACGATTGGTATTTGTTGTTTTATAGACAAAATTATTCTCCTCTTACTATGGTGTGAATCAGTAAGTTTAAGATGAAAACTATTATTTCCATATTTTTAAGGACGTGGGACATAATTTCACACTTTGAAATTATATTTTTGGCACGAAAAACTATAATAGTTTATGTAATATCGAAAACAAAATTATACTGCGTCCCATGTATACACAAGCGGCACCATAATATTATGTCAGTCTCGGAACAAAGATGGCGAGTGCGAATACTCCCTTTTATAGATCCTTACTACCCCTGCGCCTGACCACCCGACGAGCGAGTCGAATTTAATAGCTGGAGCAAACTTTTTTATAATAACAAATATTTTGTACTTAACTTATAAATAATCAGCGAATCTGGACACTAATAAATTAGTACTGAACACTAATAATCGTTCCTTGTTTCATTTGATATATGTCTTAATAATTGTGTACTTTAGCAGTGAAGAAAATTTTTACCAGAATTATAGGTTGGCAACACTTAAGACTCCACTCGAGATTTGAATTCGTGCCAGTCTGTTTGGGTAAGTTTAAATTATTATCGAAGAAAAAGAAGACGACACAGGAAGAAACTTTTAATTGTTTTTAGTAAAACAATTTGGCGCCTATCGGGAATTAAGGTACATTAATATAAGGACAGGTAAGGAGAAGAACGATACACATTCGGTACTGGTTATTAGTGCGTTCGCGATCGTCATCGTTAGCGATAGACTGAAGATCAACGCCGAGGCGAGTCACGTTACGTAATCAATTACTGATCAAACAAAATATAGAAGGACGCTATCGGCTTCTTTATAAATTGACGCCAACAAATTGGGGCTTTTAAAAAAGGTACAGAAGTACATTATAATATATAAAATTAACATGGTCGATAAATAACACACACACACACACACACACACACACGCGCGCGCGCGCGCGCGCACACACACAATATTACTTCTGCAAGTCTTATTTATTTATTGTAGAAGTAATACATTTTTATAAGGCATATTAATATAATGATGAAATTTAATTACACATAATATCAATGTATGTATTATATAATTGTTTATTATATATATTATATTATATTATATGTTTATGTAACTTGAAGAAGGACCTAGTTGGTGGAGTAAGAGGCACTCCCCTTCTTCTTCACTCCTACAAAGGCATTGCCATTTTCTCGCATAAGTGCAACACGTGCGATACTGTAAGAATCGGTAGAAATTATTCAAGTTCATAGTCACGGTCAAATTTTCAAGTTGTAACACTGTTTTCTATGATGTATTTTAAAAGTATTAATTCTTTTAGAAATTACGTGAGGGACAACGGAATAAGAAAATGTATCACAGATTGGAAGATTATACGAAACAAAATTGAATGTTTGAAGTGTGGTGGTAAAATGTATCTAAATAAGGGGTATAATAAAAATCTGATGTACAGGTGGGGGAGAAACCAATGTAGATCAAAAAAGAATCTGCGAGACAATACGTTTTTTGGCATAGCGCGGATTCCACCAGAATCATTATTGTGCGTTTTATTTGCGTGCATTCTTAAATATCCGATTTCTATAATGACAAAACAAACCGAATTAAATCCGAAAACGATCAGAAAATTAATTTCCGAGTTTTGGGAAATATTAACTGTGTGGTTGCTGGAGAACAGTACAAAAATTGGTGGTGTTGGTGAAACAGTGGAAATAGATGAGAGTGAGTTTGGCAAGAGAAAGTATAACAGGGGTCGAGTGATGAAGATACGGTGGGTAATCGGTGGAATAGACAGAAGGAGTAAAAAATGCTTCTTGAAAGTTATAAATAAACTGGATACTACCACTTTAATGGATGTCATTGAAGAAAACGTTCAGCCTGGAACTACGATAATTACGGACATGTGGAGAGGCTACAATTCTCTACAAAGTAAAGGTTGCACTCATTTGTGAGTTAACCATTCTCTGAACTTTGTATGCCGCAGTGACACGAACATCCATACTCAGAACATCGAGAGCCATTGGTCAAAAATGAAAAGAGACATGAGGTGACGGGTAGGAAGGATGTCGGTGAGTTCCTTTGAATCATATCTAGTAGAGTATGTTTGAAGGAACATGCATTGTACAGATAAAGAACTGTTTGAGGATTTTTTAAAGGCAATAAACTATTTTTACCCTTAAAGTAGCTGTTCCATGATCCTTAAAAATTAATCAGTTTTAATAAGTTAATCGCTTGTAGTAAGTAAACTGTATCAAGTGTATTAGTGAACAAACGATTTGTGTTAATTATTGATTAGCCAGTCTGTCTTAATTGTAGGCCTACTACATAAATTGTACCATTAGAGACTATAAGATTCACTTACCAATTTGTATTAACTGTAATATGGAGTTGTAGTATTGCAGTATTTATTTTATAGCTTAAATGTATTTTTAAATCATATAATATTAGTTTCAGTTTACCACAATTACTAATTCTTTGCGATTTTGTTTATGATAGATTATGCGATTCAGTATATATATATTGTATTTAAGGACAATTACGGATAGTATTTTTTTTAATTTTTTAAAAATTTAACAAGTATAAATTAATAACTCAATTGTGCAACTATTAACTTTACTTCATTTACTGTATTTTGTGTAATTATTGTAAACAGTGACTGTTCTCAGGGGTGCAGTCTATGTAAGTTATATCTTTATTATCGTTATATGAATAAAATGAAATGTTACTTATCGAAAAATGAAATAATTATTTTAATGCTAAATTAGGCCTGTGAATAAATAATAATCATAATTCTTTATCTATTATTATTATTATTATTAAGACATTATGCGCTGTTACCATTATATAATGATAAAATAAATAAATATTTTTGATCCAACGAAAGTTACATGCGATGGAACAAAATGCCACTTAGTCCTCTGGACGGGGCGTGGCAAAGAGTCTACTGTAAAACCCCCCTTAACAATAGAAGCACCCTTTTAGTGGCCATAAAAATAACCTTTCTTGAAGTGAAGGAGACGAGCAGGTACACGGCCCCGTTCAGTACCGACAACCCGAATTTTTTTTGTTTTAAGAAATAGATGAATATGAGGATCTAGTTTGATTGAAGCATCTTTTGGAATTTTATTGTGGTTACTGTGTTTTCCTCTCATATCAATTGGCTGTGATCCTTCAGTTAGTAACTTAGTTAAATGAAACAGTACTTTATTCGAAATTGTGTGTAAACTAAGAAAAGGTTTCCAGCAAACTTCAGTCTGTTTGAGTCCATTATAGGAAAATATTTGAACGATGATTTAAATCGTTTTTGGCCTATTGCTACTAATCTCATGTCTTTAAATGAAGCTCAGTAGATTCGTATGTTGTTCAGTTTTTGTCTAACCCTATACGGTATTAAAAACATTTTTTCTGTTTTTAGATGTAAACATCCCAGTACACGTCTTTTTACACTCACATTTGGGTCCAATAATCTTTTTTTCACTAACCTGCCTTCAGTGATAACAAGCTCTTCTCCTTTAAGCCTAGCTGATTTCATAACTGCTTTTATATTAACACATCCTCTTCTATTCTTTAAATGGCTTTCATACTCAGACATCTTCATAGCTAGCTTTAAAATTTAAACAGATTTTAAAGTAAATTATTACATAAAAATCACTAACAAACAAACTAACCTTAACACTGAGCAAACACAAAGACTACAAGATAAGCAACCGCAGTGCCCTTTCTAGGAACATATAGTACACTAACTATACAATGGGGAAAGAAGGGACACATTCCAGGAATGTTTTCCTTCTTGCACTCAGACAAATTTTCAACCGGTTGATAACTACATTAAAACTGAAGGAATGTTTCCTTTCTATACACCAACTGATGTATTTTTACTATTTAAACAAAATGACTATCTCAGTTAAATTTAAACAAAAAAAATGTAATCTTCCTTCTTCTTCTCACCCATTCAATCTTAGTACGATCTTAATCCTGACTTTAGTTTATTATGTACCCAGAAAGGTGAATCTTGCTCAACACAAAGATTTACTGGTTGTTGTAAGCTATAAAGAATAATGGTATTCACTGATTCCAGTAAGTCTGGTTTGTCATTAACATTTTCTAGCAGATGAAGCTCCAGGATCTAATTAGATGCTCCATCATTCCTTCAAATTTGGAGAATTGGGTGGAGGAGTAACTATTCTCCATGTCTTATGAATGTTCATTAGATGTAATAGTTCTTGAGAAACTCTCCCTACAAAATTTATTTCTTTGAACACTGTGTATTTCCACTGGAATTGTGTGATAGGAAAAACATTGCAAGCTTATAGTTTGTTCCCAGCAGCAACTTCTTGATTAGTAATAGCATAAGCTTCTATCCATTTGATAAAGTAGTTGCCTACAACTACAAGGTGTCAGTTTCCATAATTTTTATTAGACTGGGGCTAAAAATATAGTAAAATATTTCTGACATCACACTGTCTTATTTTTCTTATTTACTTCTTCTATCCTGTAGGCTTTTACTCATAACAAGTACCTCATAGAACCTGCAGTACTTTTCTGAATTGGAAAGCAAAATACAAGCATTTTTCTGATTATTTACTGACACCTGGATGACTTCCAAATATTTCACCATTCATCTGCTACAGATCAAAATAATCAAATGCCATTTTGGGTAGTATCAGTGTCCACTCACACTTCACATATTTTTTCAGAAATCTGTTCTCCATGTATAGTGATTCCCACTGTGTCCAATCACTTGAATTTTTATCAAGTTGCTTTTGGCAGAAGCTGTCTGTTGTTCAACTACCTACCAAGCAGTGACAGCTGGTGGTTCCAAATTTTGGTGGTTGCAGTAGTTGGTTGAGTGGATGGGAGATGGTTAAAAGACATTAAACTATCATAATCACAGTTATATAAAATTATTACTACAATTTTATAACCAAGTTTACCTTGAACCAACGTAAACACTAAACCTGACATAACTTATAAATCAAGAAGGCTGTGCTTTCATGACACAAAATTGTGCTCCAGTGCTACTAGTGGAACGTTGCAGAAATTTGCAGTCGCCTAGCTAACATTGGGAACATAGGGCAGTTGTGAAGAGTAGCGCACGTCCTCCCATATGTTTGTGTAGTAAGCTCTGCCATATACTGGTAAGTTGCAAACGGCCTACAGCCACCAGCCTTTGCGCCACATTTGAATTTTACGCAAACATTACCGTGTGGGATCTAATACGCTCACCATTAAAATTTATGAAACTTTTAGCTGCTTATTGTTTTTGTATATAATTTTGTAGTTTAGTTATTCTATATTGGTGGTTGTGCAACGCTGCAACCATAACACCAGCCACCACTGCTACCAAGGCGTCTACTATATCGGCTTTAATGGTTTACTTACAATCTGTTTTACTTTTTACCATCTTTTCAGTAATACTGTGGTATCTTTTCCAAATAAGTTACCTTATATAATAATTTTATATATTCCATTAAAGGATTATTATACCAGTGGAATAACTAGGATTCACATCTGGGGGGATAAAATTTAGCTTGGAGTTTTGACCCGTACTTTTACTCACGACAAATTTTTACTCACAACTTATGAGCAATTCAGGGTCTCTCCACTATAGTGTTAGATACACTTGGTTATAATTAATTTTTGGACACAAACAAAATGATTGAATGAGTGAACTGAGTTCTCAGTTTTAACTAAACTGTTTGGCATGTGTGTGTCTGTCTATCTATTTTGGGTATGTTTCAAGATAATGCTTGAAAGCGTTAAATGATTTTCGTAAAATTATGCATGTATGTCCATACCGTTGCCCTACCTTAACCCTATTGTTTTTGAGATTGATCCCGCCTCAAAAACAGAAGGACAGAGAGCAAAACTGTAAGGGGTAAATTTTGAATAAATCACAAAAACCCCATGAAGGATAACAAATTAAACATAATTTTACCTGAAATAGTATTCAGTTTTGAAAATTTCAGGATTTTAACAAATCAGAGCAAAAAAAAAATACAAGTTTTGACAAAATTGTGAAAATCCATGCTGAAACCTTAATTTCTGAAGAAGTGTCCTGAGTATTCAGAGCTGTGCATGTGGTGGGGGTTCAGCGTTGCCATTAGTACTGCAGGTTTAAAGCTGTGAAAAGTGGGGCTAGTGAGGAAGCTTAACTTGCACAGTCCTAAACACTTCATTTCAAAACACCTGCGTTGATATTGCTACAGTGTGCCGTTAATTATTTTTTTATTAAATAGGGGTTTACACATTGGTAAAACTTCTGGATTTCATTCAACTACTCTTTGTAATTGTACTCAGTATTATTGTAAATTTTATCAAATATGTATTTTTAATAATAAAACAATGTTATTTGTTAAGTAATGTTAAATAATAAATAACTAATTACTATGAAGCAAATAAATAAATAAACAGTAATAAAAGAAATATTGAAACATAAGAAACAAAGTCAAAAATATGTGTTATTCAACTTATGCTAAAATATGATCTAAACATAAAAAATATGTAAAATATACACAATTATGAATACAAATGACGACTTTATATAAAAATCATATAAATCACAGCCCATTAATTATGCTGCATTGAATGCAGTTATTAATATCACAAATTTTAAAATTGATATGAAATAAATGTTTTATTATTTTCCGATTTATAAAAAAGTACATACTAAATCAGAATATATTGGGAATTTAGTTTCATTCTCCATCTCTGACTATGTTTCCCTGTGCAAAGTTGCTTTACATCTGAGACTTGGCTCCTCATCTGAAGAAAACTCCGCTATCATCATCATCATAATCTATTAATACTTCACTTTGCAAATACTCGTCTTCGATTAATTAAATTGCGTGTTCACACACTGCTGTCCATTGTTCTTTCCCTATTTGTTGTCATGCTTGTCTAGTCAAATTTATTATGCTACCACTACCAAACTGGTGTTGTGTTTTTGCAACCGAGTGTTTAAGCTAAGCCCATATAAGTTCTATGGATTTAGCTCACGGTGATAGTAGGCAGACAAATAACAGTGTAGCCATGATTTCGTAAAATACTATATATTATATAGGGTTTTTGTAAAGGTTTATTCATTTTTTATAACTTAAGTAGCTCTGGCTGAAACATATTAGATGTAAAAGGAATTTTTTAATGAAATAACCACTGAATTATGTCAATTTTTGATGTGGCACATTTTTCAAATGGTAAAATTGTGGTAAGATGCATTATTTAAAATTAATAGGCCTACAGAGTTTATTGGTAATTCCGGAAATCTTGAAATTTTTACCATTTTTCTGTCCTAAATTGTTTTATTTTCCTAAGATACCGTATTCAATACTTTTTGCCCTTATCTCCAGACCTTCATTTAATATACTTCTATTATTTTAAAATTAAAATTTATTACCTTAATCCGTCACTGTGACCGCTTGGTTTTCGTCTTCTAACGCGTTTCGGATTAGATTTAATCCATCATCAGAGTAAAAATTCGTCAGTTGACTTCGTTAAAACATTAAAAAGACACTAAAATAGATGCTCATACGTACAACGTATACATAGATGTATTTTAGTGTCTTTTTAATGTTTTAATGTTTTAACGAAGTCAACTGACGAATTTTTACTCTGATGATGGATTAAATCTAATCCGAAACGCGTTAGAAGACGAAAACCAAGCGGTCACAGTGACGGATTAAGTAATAAATTTTAATTATAATAATTGTGACGCGGATACCAGTACAATGACTTTAAAATTATTTTAAATCTTCTTTCATTTAAACCCTATTTATAATTACTTTTCGTAAACATGATAGACTAAGCCACCTTGAAAGTTTACACTATTGTACGTAAAATTAAAGCGTATCGCATACTGTTCAGGCAGAGTGCACACTCACGGAACACTGGTTGACATAAGTGACTGGTAAGAGTTAGAACTAATCGAGTTGGCAACGCTACATTGTAAATGGGAGTCACGTGGTCACGTTCAAGTTTACTATTGGCTGTTCCCCAGCCTCAAATCGTCTGCCCCACACAATTTTAGAACGCATCTTTCGATATTAAGATTATAAGTTTGAGACGAAAAGAAATTGTAACCCAACTCCGAATGTAATGTTTACGCTGAAACGTCGTTTTAACATTAGTAGCACCACAGGTCAAAAGTGAATGTCAGAATATTGGAAGCATTGTAGGACTCCATGCGGGGCACCAAACTGAGAAATTTTATTAAAAATATGTACTGGGCATCTTTAATAATTTGATAAAATTAATATGTTTCAACACCCCTTGCAAATTTTGTACCTCTTTAAAACGTTTATAAGTTGTGTTTGCAAAACATTTTACATAGGCTACTGTTATCAGTTACCGTACGTGTATTTATGAAAAGTAGGCCTATTCCACATAAGTCTACAGATATTTATGGAAACATATATAAACTTAAGAGCTAGAACAAAATTATTTGTCATTTAGGCATTCTGGTAAAAACAACGCAGTAATTCGGATTTTTAGTGTTTATTGTATTCATAATAATAAAAAAGTAATAATGATTGTCTGTTTGCAATTATTATTTTATTTAGAAAAAACAATAGAGTAGTCGAGATTTTCGCAATTTTCTTTTATTTTTTTTTTACTTTTTAAAGTACAGCAAAACAGACATTTGACTATTTGCAGACACTGACAAAAACGTAATACTCACTGCACCATACTTTTGCCAAATTAAGGCAGGTATCCAGAATTAAGTACCAAAATTTTGACTTATAGGGATAAAAAGAAACAGCTTACAGAAGTAGGCATATAAGTAAACGGTGTAGGCATAGGCCTATATTTTTGGTTATCAAGTTCAGCGAAGTTGCATATAATCACTTTACATAGGCCTACTTGTTTAACCAGTTGCGCGTATTAAATTAAGGGTTATAAATAATTCTAGAAATAAAAGGAATTACAATAGTTTTAAGTTAATATAACAATGTGAGGGTTTTTAAAATAATATTAACAATTAGTCAACATTTAGTATGCAACTTATGTATTTACAGCCGTAAAAAAACGAATTACACATTCGCCCGACGACGAAAGGAGAGTCTATTAACCTATAGATTTCTCTTTTTCCCCCCAGACACACTTCTCCTTATGTCGTGACTCCTCATATTGTCTCTATAGTTGGAATTGTCATCTTAGCCCAGGTAAATTAGCAATTTCTTGACTTTAATTAAAAAAAGAGATTTTACTACTGGAGTACATTAAAAATAACCTATTTTAACACGAGCTAAAAGTTGCCTAAAACATTTTAGGCAGAATGTTAATACCGGGATAAGATACTTAAATTGACGTGCGAAGTGGTAATAAAAACCGTTTTCCCCAAAATATCTTCAGAAATATTCATTTTTGCAAGATTTGTTAAATAAGAATATATATTTAAAACTAAAGTGATTCCTAATGATATGCGATTTATTTACGTTTAATGTGATTAACAATTAACTGAGACAAAACATTTCAGAACCAGTGAAACCAGCAAATGTTTACATATTTTTCTACCATTATGCTTCAGGTTGATTTACTAAAAAAAATCGTAAAAATGTCGTAAATTAAAATAATGTTTTTAGTTTTCTTGGAATTGAGATCTATGGCATTTTTGTATGATAAAATTGGCTAAATTATGGCCAGAATACGTAATTAGTTAATTATCTTGGACTACATGATTGTCTTGAATACGTTACCTGTGGTTTTTAAACCAAACAATAAAAAATAGTAAATTGTTGCAATGTTTTTTTTTATCCTTTATTAAAGTAGGCCTATGCCTAACATACAATGACATTTAATTTCTATATATATAAAAAAAAAATCAGTAGCCTAAATATTTGTTTGAAATTTCTTAATAAGGAAAGTGTAAGGATAGTTGTATACTTACTTTAAGAATCCGTTGTAATTGTCAATATCCCTGTTGGAGATACAAAATCCTTGCCTACCACTTAGGTACTTGGTAATGTCCGCATGTGTATTAATGCTGTTGTGGCAAAACCACTATATCCAAATATCTTTATCTTGGTTTATTTTTATTCCGGCCGAACGTGAAACTTTCACATTCACGGAAATTACATCAGTTTCAAATTCGTGTTGTGATACATTTTTATAAACTACATAGTTTCAAATATACGTTGTTTTAAAGCCCAAGTCTATTTTTGAGGTATTACTCAAAGAATTTTTTGCTCAACATGCTTAGTGAGATAGATACGTTACTTTCAGTATATTCATTTAATAAAAATTGACATGTGACACGTGCGGAAGTATAACCTATTTTATTTAAATTATCTCTAATTTACCTGCATTATCCTCACTTCCCATAATTATACATAATTTACCTCAATTTTTTCATTGGAAAATACAAAATAACGGGTCACATACTTACACATGCACGGGCCCGCACTCTTTTGTGCTCTTCTCAAGTAGTTTTGAAGTTCAAAGTAATAAACAAAAATTAAACGGAATCAAGTAGCATTCGTGTAGTGTAGTTCACTACTTCTTCGTTTTCTGTAATAGTACTTTGTCCCTCAAAAATAGTGATTTTTTTAAGGCACAAAGAAACTTCAAAAAAGTTCAATCATTTGAAAATAAGGCGAGGCACAGCCACGTTTAATTGTCTGTAGCTTCGTTCAAAATTATCGTACATGAAAATAAAAAAAGTGAAAGGAATTTCATTAGCTTTAATTAAGATATTGTAAAATTTGTTTCCAAAAGCACCGGTTTTACGTTATTTGAAAAAATAAATATTTTACTAAATTACCAAAATTCTGAGAAAATAATAGATTTTCAGAATATATCATGATTTATATCAGAATACAAGTACATTTAAAAACCTCCTGAATCCTACAGCTTTGATTGCTTCGTTTTAGGTAACTATTGACATTTTTATAGACGCATTAATATACTTTTGTAATAATTATTAAATTTTA
>CM068367.1:1044712010-1044824510 GCA_034769895.1 Magicicada septendecula
GACCCTTGAATTAAAAAAAAATGTACAAACAATTATTACTTTCATTGTAACAATTACTGTGTTAATATTGTTTTAATATTGATTGATAAAACAACTGTAGACGTTACAGATATTTATTGTTTGGTATGTTCAAAACTATTTCCATCATAGATCTGTGTTCTCCATAATTGCTTCGTAAATCGTACGGCATCTAGTGGAGCGCTGGATTTTAATTAAAAAAAAGATCATTCAATGTATAATAACAGAAGTAGTACCACTTTTATAAAAAGTTTTTAAAGCAAATAGTCTTTCTTCTTTGGTTAACATCGTGCGAGATAAAGTGATAGTCTGAATAGTTTACAGTTTTAACATGGTTGAGATTGAAATCATTAATAAAGTACCTAGCTGTAAAGACAAGACAATCATTTTTTTTGCTGTCAACATTGCAAGGAAAAGTTATTGTACTGTGATTAAATTATAGATTATTATTAGATTTTATAGAAGTCAGTTTGTTTTCATGAATCAAATAACTTATAATATTTGTCAAGAGACTTTACGCCACTCTGTATAATTGTTAAATGTGCATTATTTGAATGTCAGTATAGTTACGTTGTATATTACATACATGCATTCGTTATAGACCTTGTAGAGAATCAAGAATCTGATTAACGGGGTAGTCACCGGTAACACTCCGTGCTATGTGAATAAATAGCAGAGAGCCCGTCTGCAGAGACTGGGGCGAGCTTTCGCTTGCGTTTGGCGCGTTTGCCATTCACAACCGAAAACTCTTCATCTCCCGACCCAGCACTCCCCATATGGACGTCGGAAATATCACTTTCACTGCCACTTTCACAATTGGTTTCACGGGGGAGAGGTGAATTCAAAGGAGCAGAACCGCAAGCGCCCAAGAGAGAGCTTAACGGCTCCGGCAAAGGAATGTCAGGCGTATTTGACGCCATTTCGGAAGCGTCAAAAACGCTTTAAAAGGTGTTTAAAGGAGAGAGAACTCACCAGCACTGATTATTCTAACTGACAGGCACTGACACACGTACTCACCAGAAGCCGCACAGCACACGAACACAAAAACGGCCGCGCACTACACTGCACTGAAGAATACTTGTAATAACACACTACTTAAAGAATACTTCACAAATATAAATAGTTGTAGCACAAACTCAACACGCTTTCTTCATATGGTGAAGAAATCACTTGGAAAAATAAACAAATAACGGTTAAATCACCTAGCAAAAATGCCATACAAACTGACACAGCCTACCCAGGCAACAGCTCGAGTGGTCTCGGTCGTTGGTTCATTCTCCTCGTAACATACTTATCAATAACCATGATTCGCTTCACGTTTGCTACATCTAACTTGAGCAAATTATTTTAGTTAATGTAAGCAAACAAAATTACTCTCCTCTTTTATATCCTTTTCAAGATCAAAGCATATAAGATAGAACCCATAGAGCGTATAGTAGAGCCCATCATGCCATATATAAACGTAGAGCCCATCACTACATAAAGACATATAAACGCATATTTTAACAAATGTTTGTTACGTTTAGGCCATATTTCAGCAAAAATTTGTATAAAAGCATATTTTTGATCTAATTCGATTGTCATCTTTATGTTTCACTGAATTAGACTGATTATTTATCAACAAATAATATTGTGATAAATCTATATATATGCTCACTAGACTTTTTTAATTTCCTTTTTCTAATAGCAATAATATAAAAATGTATTAAAGTCTAAGGTATAAAATATGTTGAAGGGTATATACATTTCGGGGGTTACAAGCAAAAGGGTAAATAAATCCTCTATAACTGTTGAAATTGTTGTTTTTATTTATAACGAATGTTGCTCATTATGGGACAAAAGGACTATAGGTGTTATAGCGATCGGAAATTTTTGAATATATGGAAGTAAGAAACGTCAAACCTTATAACCATAAATCAGTTACTAGACACGAGTTATTCCAAAGGGAGTGTGAAACTCCATATAACTATATTGTTATAGGGGTAAGCGTAAGACCGTTTGAAACAGCATGATGTCCGCTTACAAATTGAGAAAAGACGGATGGCATACTGTTCTACCAGACCAACTGTCAGTTATTGTTAACTCAAAATTTATACTGGGGTATACAGTATATCGCACACGTGTGGAAATACTATTGTATACTAGTTGTAAGTACTCGTAGTGTTTCAATAAGAAATGACAAAAGAAAAGAGAAAACGTTTGGTGGGTGAATGGGGTAAACGAGAGTTTCCTTGAAAACGTATTATTCTTTTAGAGTATACAATCGTGTTGGCGACTGAGTGTCCACAACGAATACAAAACGAAATTCGATATGGTACAGATCCCGTGAGTTGCAAGAGACAATGTTTCACCACAGGGAACCCGATTAAAACTCTTGCACAAAGCCAGGAGCAGAGGAACGTGACAGCCCTTGTTCTAAGATATTTATGATAGTTAGCATTGTAACGTAAGTTAGTGAGATCATTAACGTCAATCAGTTTGACGAGGGACTTGAAGGGTAGGTTTGAACACGTGCCAACGGAGAATTTATTATTTTACCATAGGAGATAGATAGAAGGAAGAAGGCGATTGGCGATATAGACCAGTTCAATAAGAAGGGGAAGGTTCTGCCCAATGACCAAGTGCGTTATGTAGGGTAGGCGTTATCTTCTAAGAAAATATAGAGTAGATGGAAAATTTAGGATAAGAGAGGGTTGGACATACCAATCGGAGTTGAGTTTTGCCTAAAGTGGGGATTTTGGCGGTTGATGTTAGACATTTTTGGTGGTGGAAGGAACGGAGAATATATGTTGAGAGACTTAGAATCTAGAGTTAGTTTTAGTCAGTTTTGTCAGCTATATAATCTAAAGAGTTAGTTTTTGCAGTTTTTATATATCGAGCAGTTACATACGGAAGAGTTTTACATAAGGCTGTTAAGTCAGTTAGTTAGAGATATGTAGACGTTTTGGTCAGTTTTAATTTTGTCTCAGTACTCCAGTATGTTAGTTAACGGAGAGTATTTCGGAGTTAGTTAGTGAGTGAGTAAGTCAGTTTTCTCTCAGAATCGCAGAAGACAGTTATCTTAGTATCTCGGTACTCAAATAAATTAATTGAAGTCAGTTAACGTTAGTTGAACTCAGACGGCATAACTCAAATCTTCAGTCTTATCGGTTGTGACGGTAGCGGTATGCGAACATCTGCTCTCCGGTACCAGCGGTGGACACAGCGAGCCAATCCGGCATCAGCATTCGGAACGAACAAATCAGCGGTCCCGGTTAGTTAATAAAACCCGGGCCGGGAGAAAATTTGGGCACACGGGCCTAGCCCAGTACGCCGACGATACTGCATACTGGGTCTCAGCAGGCGCACACCGGCAGGTCCCAATCAATTTGCAACAAATCCTAGAACCTTTCTTCGCCTACTGTAATACTTGGCGAATAACAGTAAACGCGGACAAAACCCAACTCTGTGTTTTCAACTCCACTGGACGCAACATGTCGCATTTCTATACAACGCCCGTCCGCGTTGGCCCATCATCAGTACGTCCGAAGTGATTGCCAATATCTGGGCGTCACGCTTGACTCCAAACTTACCTGGCGACCACACATCAAACGCACAACTACCATCGCCCGTACCCGCCTCCGTTCTCTCAGAACCCTCAGCCGACTAAACCACTGCTCCAGCGACTTACTAGGCCGCATCTATACTACATGTATCCGACCCATCCTCACATATGCCCACCCAGTTCTCCTTACTGCCTCTCCAGCCTACCTCGATCTCCACCGTGTCACAGAACGACGGGCCCTATGACTCATATACCGCCGACTACGCCTGACGAAGACTTCCAATGCCGCCCTGTATGCGCTTAACACCCGCTTCCCTGATCTTGATTCCTTCCTTGTTAAACTCAACTGGAAGTATTCCCGCACAGCCTCCCGCCGCAATTCCATACAAACGATAGTCCCGTCAATTAATAGAAACACCCGCAATACAAGCCGACCTTCCTACCTACTAAATCGCCTCCTCGCAATAGCCAATGGTCCTCCCCCTCGCCTCCAACCACGCCGGCGTCAACGACACGGACCTGCTTAAGCAGTAATACATACTATTTCCCCGCCAAGGACTTATCTCTCCCCGGCAGTAGCGACCTGTCTTCCTAAAGCAGCCTCAATAATCAACACACGATAAAACTCCCCCACACTCTCTTCACTTCACCACAGTAAACACACACTCTAGTTCCCCACACTTACGTACCCGCATATAATCCACATCTGTTCCTTCCGCCTCCCTTGACGGCTCCCTGTCGCCACCTATCAGCTTTGGCGACCAGCGTCACACGTCCCAGTCTTGGCCCCCCCCGCAAGAACGTCGCAGAAAAATATGAAGAAATAAACAAAACAAAGCAACATGAATAAATAAAGATGCCCCAGAACAACTAAACGGCCACATCCATCTACCTCTCCCGCTCGCGTATGGCTACACACTACACCTCACACAATATAACCAACACACAGTACTCTCCCAACTAAGTGCCTCCACCTTCTCCGCGCTCCGGTCGTCTGGCGTACGTCCCCCCAAAACCCCTTACCCACACGGCTGAAGGGAGCTCGTCTCCAAAACAGCCCGAGTCCGACCATACTGGTCGGTCTCAAAAAAAAAAAAAAAAAAAAAAATTTGCGCACACTTCATCGCCACGCCATCGGACGCACTTCATCTCCTCTCCTATCTCGGACTACATCGACGCGGAGTCAGCCGGAAGGAACGGCCGAAGAATAGACCCGCCGCCGTTCTTGCGTCTTCGCACTCCCGTTCCGCGCCAGCGATGGATTTCGCTGGGCCGGCAGCCGACTCTACAACCGATGCCGAAAGAAGAGGAGGACTGCAGTACGCCACGATCAGCGGGCGCAGCCGCCGAACATCTCAGCGTGGCACTACCAACATCACCGTTCTCGCCACTCGGTCCTTTTTAGGGCCACCAAAATAACTAGAGTGTACGATTGGCGCCATTTGTCATGCGGCAAGCCTTTTTTTCCGGTGACACGGTATATCACGCAGTACTTTGTCAAGTCTAATCAATCTTCACGCGGTATCAGATGATTAACGCGTTTCCCATGATATATAGTAATTGTATTGGAATCAAGTACCATGTAACAAGACGGTCTTAATTTGTGATAACTAGTGATATAGTGAATATGGTGGCGTGAAAGCAAAGGCTGTTGTCTTCACGAGATTAGATCACTTGATGGTGAAAAAGTGATGATTACAGTGTGTGAATTAGTGCCACAGTCAGGAGAGGAGGAACCAATGCGGGATCAGCAACCAAGTAAAGTAACAGTACATAATTTATTTCTAGAAAGCTCATTCGGCCAACCCTATTCAAAGAACGTCACATAAATCTGTAAATTAAATACTTTATCAAAATATTTAAGGTAATGAATTCCTTAAAGCATTCGTAAAGACACATACGTCTTACACGACAATTTGTTTCTAAAATTTCAAGCAAACGCATTCTCTTTTCTCTAGGAAACATATAATTGTGTTACAAATACGTTAAGATGTTATATATATATATATATATATTACATTTAATATTTATACTAAATTTACCTCAAGATGTTTTTTCCAACATGTTCCAAATAGAAAAAACATCTTGAGGTAAATTTAGTATAAATATTAAATGTATTATATACATCAAGAAACGGACTGTAGCAGAAAGTGATTGAAATATATATATATATATATATATATATTGTAACAACTTTTTATTACTTGTTGTGTACTTTGTATCTACTTTAAGCCCCACTGTTGTGAGCACTAATTTGTAACAACTATTCTTGTTACTTGGTTACTTGTTAGTTAAACAATTAGTTGGTTGGTAACCAACTAGTTAATGAGTACTGGGGTTTATTCAAGCTCCACGTTGGTATGCGCCAATTTGTAACAACTAGCCATTAAGGTCTTCTTGTTACTTATGTATGATCGATTTGTTGTTATTAATGATATTTGAGGAAGTTTAAAAGGAAAATATTTATTATGTTATCGTATAGGTGACCTCCTACAACTTAATATTAATAAAAATTTTATTTTATTATATCGTTGCGGCAACTTTTAGTTAGACCGTAGCCCTGTGTTAATCAATTACTAAATGTTTACCAGATGATAACTCTATATTACATGTATTTTAGTTAATAATTCGATAATTCTCTCCAACCCTATTCGGTCCGTATTATTTAAATTAATTCAAAAGTTGCGAAGGAAACACGTTAGTTCGGCAATCTCACGTTCCACCAGCTGTCTACAGCAAGCGCTGCTATTCGTAATTGGCTCACACTTATAGGTTAGTTTGTTTCAGCTGATAGTTAATCACCTTCCTTACCTGTAAATTACTCCCTCATCAAAATACAATACCTATTCTACAATAATACAAAACATCATTACATACAAGAAGGATTCTTTATTTGTATTACTTTCTAAATTCCAACAGTGTTCTTCACGGTTATATGATCGTTCTATCGATTGTACAATGTTGAATCGATTTATCAATGGACTAGTCCTGTATAATACAAGTTAAATATAATTTTATTTATGTCTTATCCCAGGGTACGTGTGATTCTTTTAACGATTAGTAAGGCCAGGTAATGCAAAATTAAGGTTACTAAGTATTACAAATTGTTATTAATTCTTAAGGTATAAAATTAAATATAAGCTGGAGTTACCGTACAATGCGATTCTCAAGATAGCCGTGTCTGTTTACAAACGCTTGAAGACTTACAGATGAGGTTACTTTGGTCCAGAAAATGTGTCCAGATTATTAATAAAGATGGAAAGATGATGTCCCGGAGTGCAACAGGAATTCTTCTAGTCTTCGTTCTTCTTCACGATTCTCGTGGTTGTCGGTCCCGGTGGAATTGGTGTCGTAATATAATTTCTTCCTTCTTGGAAGTGAGGTTTATGTCTCCAGTACCAAAGGTTCTTGTGCATATTTGGTTTATAATTTCATTAACTCAGACTTCTTGATCATTCAGTAAGTATCCTGGTTCAATGGGAAATCGGGTTCATCATTAATTCCAATGGAATTAACCTGAAAAAGGAAATAGTAATTCCGCTACCTTTTGGATGTGTATGAGTATATTTCTCGAACTCTAGTTTAGTAATTATTCATCAATTTGGTTTGAAGGAATTGGTTTTGATACTTTTAATTTATTAAGTTTAATTCATTTTATTTTAATTTAATTTTTCGTTTAAATTTGTCTATTGAACTGAACTCAATAGCATATAACAATCGAATAATGAAAATCAACAAGCTTTTTTACATTTTAGTTACCCTAACAACCATTACTTTCTGTCATTGGATAATATTTGATATCCTAGAGCCAGAATTAGAAAATATTACTACTCTTTTTTAATAAAATACTCCATGCTTGGAATTATACCAAATTACATAAAACTCTCACTTAATCTACCTTATTAAACCGTATATATTTTACTATAGTTTCATCTGACTGGACTTATTAAAAAGGTATTAATTTCCTTTTAAAAATATTAATTTTAGGCCTATTGGTTTTCTTGCACCTGTTATAATATTGCTTTGTTTTTAACTTAATTTTTCTTTACCTGACCTACTGTACAAATAGTCACTGGCTTATGGCCACTTACATCAATTTTAATTTCCTGGTTTCAATTCATTATATTATTTAGTTCATCATTGAACCCTTCATTATTTTTTAACATAACTATAAGAACTACTTGCCAACTTTTTAACACTTATTGCCTTCCTGGCCAAGTTTACAAACATTATTTCAAACATCTTCATTAATCAATTACAGTAAATACATTTAACATAATATAATACCTAACACATGTACTTATACTTAATTATTTAAATACACTTTTAACATAAATAAAAGGAGTACCACTGACTAAGTACTTCTTTAAAGCAACAGCTCCACTCTTACTATCTACAAAACATAAAATAAATATCCTGTAAACACTATATAATGCTACAGCATAACACCAAGTACATTTTATAACACATTAAATATTAATTTGAATAGTATTTTATACTTAATTCCTACACATTAAACTACTCCCATTAGACACAATGTTTATGTTTACATCTCATATTATTCATTACATATTTTAGATTTAGGTACACCTTTGATGTTTCAATTACTTAGTAACCTTACTATGTACCTCTAATGCATTCTTCAGGTGAGATGGGCCCTCTTGTATTTAATTATAACCGGCTTTGGGCATTGTTCTAAACCATATTTACATAGTTTTTTATGTAACGTTGGGGACCTCAACTCTGTTACGTTACAATATATATATATTATAAAATACTAATTGTGTATTTGTTGTTTGTATTGTTATATGTCGGGTGTTACACTCCGCGCACTTTTGATACTTACTGATGACTGGTTCCTCTGCGATGATGTCGTCCTGCAAAACAACTTAAGCTACTATGTGTATGTGGGCGCCACTTGGATTTTTTGTTCCAAGAAATTATTATTAAAATTAATAATTTTGATTTCTTAGTTGTTAAATTAATTCTATGAAAAAATGTGAACAAGACAGTTTGAATTTGAAAATAACGTATGTTTTAATGAACCTTAAAAATCGTCTGAAGGACTAACACTCGTATTAAATAAAATTGCAAAGTTACAAAAAATTTATTATTGACAAGTTTTTTCAATCAAGTATCGGCTAATAAATATTTTATTTACTCAGTTGAAAAGCATGAGTTTAGTGTATGAAAAATCTTTATACTCAGGACGTGACTCCTTTGAACTACCAAGACAAATCAATAGGATGCTTTACAAAAAAATTGTGTGGTTTGAAGGTGTGTGACAACTGTGTAGTACAACACTGTTTTTGATTATTTTAATTGATTTCTAATCAATTTACAGCTTTCTCTATTTAAGATAATTTGTTTGTCTCTGTCTAATTGACATTTACATATAGTTTTTATATTAATTCTATAATAATTAATTTTCACATAAAATCTGAGTGATTGGACTCAGCTCCTAAACATAGATTTCTTGTCATAACATTTATATATTTTTTTATTTTAACTTACATCCTTTTTAATAATGTATTCAAATCATTTAATACATTTATTTTATTTATATTACAAAGTATAATAATGGATCTCGTCCTTTAATTCACAATAAATAGTTTTTTATACCCTATTCAGAGTTACATTTCTTAATAAGTAATGACCTCATTTTGGTTGTTTCTGATATTATCTGTCTCTCTTATTGTATATTATTAGTTTTACACTGTTCTTCACTTAAATAATACATATGGGGTTTGAGTCTTAGTCATAGTCTTGTCGTTTTTTCATGTTAATGATATTAATTATTAGACAATATTACAAAATTTTTCGGATTACTTGGGTTCGATACTGTTCACCTCACTTTCCTCTTATGATAAATTACTATGCAAATAATTTCCTTTATGGAACGTTCTGTGACGTTACAATATATATTAAGATTTGTTTTATTGATGTATGTTTTGAAGAAACAATAATCTTATAACTGTGTATATATAGAAATGTTAAAATCATGAAGCATAGAACCATACGTATTAAACGACCAGTTATACAAACTTGTGTCTAATTAATTTCATTACAGACATAAACCAAATACAACCTCATGTTAATTTGATTATTGAGAAGACTCTATAAGTAGTGTTGTAAATGGCTTCCAAAGTGTAATGTTAAACAAATTAAATCACATTAAATTTGTAGAAGTGGTAAATGACGCTCCGACGCGGGGCTTTACAAGTAAGAGTATTTCATATTACTTTGCGTTATCTTATTACTCACCAACTTAAGGGCCGATAACTTAGATATTTATACAAAAGGTATTTCACAATTTTATAACATTGTATATGGCACCAAAACGTGCGGCTTAAAAAGGAAAGCTAAATTCTGTTCATAGTAAAAGAAAGTAATGAAATTGACCCTGAGATAAATGTAGCGTCGCAATGCCGCCCAACACACGGCAAGTAGCAAACGTTACACAGTGTAGTGTATTCTAGAATGGCGTATGGTACTTGTCTCTCGCGTACCCTTCACAGAGTAGCTGAATAAATTCGAGGGCAGAATCGAGCTATCCTGGGATAGACAGATTTATTGCGATTGCAAGGAAGATTTTCGTTAAAGCCGTTTCAGTTATTGAAGTTTAAACTACCATTTCTTCTTTACCCGTTGTATTATGTTGTATAATACTTGAACTATCATTATTCAAAATAATGTAGAATACAAAATATTATCAGTACATTTAATGGGACGCATCAACTGCAATAAAAATTGTTGAAGAGTCGTTTTCAGTGTCGTTGTGAAGAAAATTTAAATATATTAAATTTAACTTTTGTGTCTTATCAAAATATATTACTCACTTTGAAACTGTGGGTGTGCAATTGTGTGATGCGTTAAATATTCTGAAAGATTTTTAAAGTTAGTTGTCGCAAGCACAGGATGAAGTAATCGAAAATGTTAGAATAAAATCATAAAGTGTACTTGAATGAAATCCAGAGTATTGCACTCACGATCGACGGGGCATAGGGTTTGGTTCTTGTTATGTATTTTAATATAGGCCTACGTGTATGCATTTTATTCATTGTACTGAACTGTACGCGTAATAATGCCCAAAATGTTCAACTTATGTAAAAGAGAAATCAAAAGCACTTGTATTTATTTTTGAACTATGCTTACTGTGCACTTGGGTGCACACGCGTTATTGTCTTCGTCGAGTCACAATATGGAGCTGTTGTTGAGTATCTCAGTGAAACTACAAAAGTGTGAGTGAGTGCGTGCGCGCACGAAAGCGGGCGCGTGTGTGAAAAGAAGACGCCATGAGAAGATAATGATGGCACCGGGACACAACAAGAATGACACTACTCTTCACTACCTTCATGACTTCACATTTCAGGTGCAAAACTCTCATTGTCCTTCTTCTTCATGTTGCTGCTAAGGATAAATAACACAAAATTATAAAGCTTGTATCAAAAATACTAACTAAAATTCTGAACATTTGTGCTTGTACAATCTAAATAACAATAATCTAACACAATAATATAAGTAGTATATATTATGAGTAACTTGGTTTGAAAATCGCTCAACTCCAATTTTCTCACATTTTCAGTTATTCATATAGGCCTAATCATATTCAGATATTTTTCCTCTGTAAGATGGTGTTAAGGTTTAGTTTCAATAGTAGCCCAATACAGTTTAAAATTATAGGAGAAATTTTGTCTTAGTTTCAAAATTGGCCAATTCCGCTATTTACCAGTCACACGGTTGGAATAAAATCATGTAACACAGTTTTTCAAAATGGCTGTTGGTACTCTTTGTGCATGCTCAGAGTTGACTTAAGAGTTCATATTGTTATTGAATTAATGAGCTTTTTGGATTAAAAAAAAAAAATAATAATAATAAATTTCGAAGAAAGCTTAGATGGTGGTGAAGGATCCTTCAGTAGTCAAGGAAGTTTTCAACACCAAAACCAAGAAAACGCCAGCGATATCCTAAAGAAAGAGTTGAAGATTAGTTGGATTATATTGTATCAGAAGTACCGTATCATTTGAATTTTATTTAACTTACACTTTACTTAAAATTTTCTTAAGACATGTTGTCATTTCATTCACTAAGTACTGTGACTATTTTTTTTTTCAAGTATGCAGCGAAGACATTGCCAGTTTATATAAAGTGTGGTCTCACGGGCAAAAACAAGAACTGTAGACTTCTTACAATGAATGAATGAATGGTATTAAGACCTTTCATAAGTGTTTTTACAGCCCAAAGATTAATAGCATTCAAGATGCGTTCATCCTTCTGCATGTCTCCTATATAGGCCACCACAAAGAAGACGAAAAAGCAGGAGTGTTCAACTAAAACATTGATAGCTGAGTATACGACGAGCATCCATCTTCATTATTTGTGTTTTGTATGTTAAAATGATTTATTAAAAAATACTATGTGTTAAAAATGTAGTAGTAATAGTAGTATGAAACAACAACAACAAAGACGACGACGACGACGACGAGACGGCGACGCCCACGTCAACAATGTTAATACTAGTTACAGTTAATAATTATGTAATAATCATTAGTGTTGGAACAATATATATTTCAAAATGTGGATAATGAAATTTGATAGTATAATCACTAGCATGAATTGAACACAACTACATGTCAGGTTGAAATGTGGATAAATCAGACACAACATTATAAACTCCAATTGTAATTAGTAATTTAAATAACTGCAATATGTGTGATTTTACAGGTTTATGAAATCACAGAGCACTGAGCTTCTTGCAAAACTTTGTGAAATATGAAGATTGTGAAAAACATTGTAATTTTATGTTCTGTATCTGGAATTTACTGCTGCTGGGAACTGCACAAACGTATGATAGAGGTGAACAAAATGGGACTTGAATACTATGCAAAAATTCATATTGAAAACGAAAAGGCTATGATACAGACTTTCATGGAGTATAATGGCCTCCTGTTTCATTTGTTGCGTCTAATGCTCGAGAAAGACAAAAGAGCATATGAGATATATTATGAATTATATAAAGAATCAGGTTTTTTCGAACCTAAAATTCTGATTCCACCATCTTCTGAAACATATGGAAAGTTAAGACCTACTTTTCATTGGACCCATGGAGAGTTTTTATTTTTTTTTGAAGTACCAGAAACAGGGGTTTGTTTGTGGCAGCATATGTGTTTAACGTTTAATGAAACTTATTCAGAGCTCTTCAATATACCAGACTTCCTTGTCGAAGGTGTTAAGACAATGCATTAATTAATGGAAAATTTAAGATAATAGAAATCTGCAACAACAAAGAATTTCCATAAACCAAGAGAGGTGATACTAACACACTCCGTTCGTATTTACGTATTTAGCTTTTCAACACTCCTATGGACAATGGTAGTAGTAGTAGTAGTAGTAGTAGTAGTAGACGACAAGGAGGAGGAACAGCAGCAGGGGAACCACCAACTTGAGGCGCGGGGGTTTCGTTGGGCTACTATCAGAATTGCTGGTACAATTTTATGACGTATTTATTTAAAAAAAATGTGTAATCTGTAACCTGTTCTTTGCGGATAATTATTACAATAACAATAAAGTTTGCATCATCTTCAATGAAGATGGCTTTTGTTCACATATAGAGGTACATCTTTTAGATGTATGTACTCAACGTAAATAGTCTACTTACGAATATCATAAGATATTATATATTACTGTGATTCCAAACTTAATAGTTTAGTACATTATATTAAACATGTTGTATGCTGTCGAGCATGTGCATGCGTGAAGAGTACTTATGAATAAAGTAGTAAGTCCAAATAAGAAGTGAAAGCTATTTAACCAAACACATACTGTTAATGCTGTTGTATTGGTTTTGTATGTTAAACTTTAATTGCCAGCTGTTTGCAATTAAGTTATTTTCGAGGTTCAGTTTGAAAAAGTGTGTAAAATTAAAACGAACCAGTTTACGTACCTTACAATGCAGATCATTGTTCAGATTCAAAAGACTACTCTCTTGTTATTTAATGGTGGCCTGCAACCTTAGTGAACGTAAGATTCGCAGTGTCCTGTTTTTTGTCAGTGCAACCCTACGTCTCATTGAGTGTATAAATTTTTATGGGTTTCCAAAAACATTTACCGTGAAACGTATGAGGTCTGTGTTTGATTTATTTGTGTATCAGTAGAAAACGGACAGTCACCGCATTTTACAACACCACGTAAAGAAAGGAAGAGGAGGTCAACGAAATCTAATATTGATGATTTTTATAAATGTGTAGTAAGAAGAACAACTTATAATTTTACAAAATCGTGTACACAGATGAGACGTACACATTTCGTACAGTAAAAAGTCGTGGTACGACGAAAGCGGTGAAGGGGCGAACGTGCGATGAAAGGAGAAGAATTTATAGTAGTTCACACGGATACAGATCAAAGATCCGTCGATGGTGGGTTACTGGTTTTTAAATAGGGACATAAAACAGGTGATTTTCATGAGGATATAACAGTAGTAGTTTCGAGAAAATTAATTCCGGGGTTACCAATAAACTCTGTGTTAGTTTTGGATAGTGCACCTTGCTACAATCACCAATCTGAAAAATGTACCACATCTAATTCTTTAAAAAGTAACTTCAGTGGTTGTCTAATAACAAAATTCTTCTTACACTTAATGTGTTTAAGCTATAACTACATAAATTAGTAAAAATAAATAAACCTATACAAAAACACTATACCCCCTAAAGTAGACGGTATTTTACGAAATCAGGGCCACACTGTTATTCGTCCGCCTCCGTATCACCCTGACCTAAAGTCTATAGAACTTATTTGGGCTCAACTTGAAATTCAGTTACAAAAAACTCAGTTTTGGACCACTTTTGCCAATAAAAGCTTTTCTCAATACAAAATAATTAATAGGGCTCGGGTTTATGTGACATTTTATGTAAAGTCATCCATTTGTATGTACAGGTATGCATATTTTACCCATGTTTGATTTTCACATCATATTTAGCAGTACTTGCATATAAGTATATATTTTTTAATTTTCGATTGTGCATCTTATGTTTCACTGTTTTGTTTTTTGTTATTATAAATTTATTACTTGACTTGTAAGAGTGATTTATCTATTATTTACATTATACAACAAACAACGTTGTTTTGGTATTACAAATATATATTTGTAAAAAATTTGATAAACGTTTCAGTAAAACTGAATAAAATCAGGTAATTTCAACAATTTGTAAAATCCGAGTTCTAATAACTAAATAATTCTGAATTCATCATTCTGCATAGTAACAGCTGTTGGGATAGAAAAACACGTTTTTGAAATGGAGAGCTTAGGACTGAGATCGTTGAGGTCCCCTCCACCTCTACTTTACTCGTAGCTATGAACCGGTCACCATAAAGTAACACGATTGTAGTAGTAACAGTCATAAAAATTGTATTATATTTAAACGCTTAGCCTATATAATGGCCGTTAAACCTATTTGGCGGCAGCAGAGCTGTTTTACAAAGCTCCGTTAAAGTTAAAGAGCGTTAAGTCGTTCGTTAAGTTAAAAGCAGATTTTGGTTTGTCAAGTAACTAACGGCAGTTAAAACGACAGGAGCCAATAATAAATTGTGGCGTAACTTTCAAGCCCGTTCTGTTCTGTCAAATAATCGTTTGTGTGCGTAAATTAAAATATACATGCACATATTTTTCGGCTTGTGTTCATAGAATTAGTCTGTAAATTTAGTACTAAATCTGTACATTATAAACTCTATTCCATTTTTAATTTCGTTTAGGAGACAAATAATATAGATACTGAGAAAATGAAATGGTTTCGCAGAGAAGAAAATGTTTATGTTAAAGTGATGTACATGAAGTGTATAAAAAATCACACAAACCAAACACAAAAAAGGTTGATTAATAGAAATTTATAAAATGTTATAGATATTCTAGAAAGTTGATCTCAAAATTCTCGACGGAACTGTGGATAAGATAAAATACCTAACGACTAAAAACAACCTATAAAATAATCGTCATGACCATCACCCTCCGCTTTTTAACGCGACAGACAGTTTCTAAATAGTATTAGTTATATCATTTTAAAAGCAATTACAAGCAGAAGTACAATAACGTGAAATTCCCACTCTCATTGGTTTACTCCAACAAAAGTATGTATAGTTTTTTTTTTTTTACAAATGACAGATTTGATTCATTTGGCAACAACTTTAATCAGGTCGACCTTTCCCTGAAGACGTTGGAGTACTGGAATGTTCGAATTAAAAATTCATGTTTTTTATTTGGAATTATAAAAAAATGTGCAGTGTTAGCTGTAGCAATACACTAAGGGACAATCCGAGGCGAAGCCAAAGGTTTCTCTTCTGTCCATTTGGTTTTACGTTCAGCAGCCTCAACTTGCGTGCGCCACTAAGCGTGTGCTTTTATTAAATGGCTGTTGAAAACATTTTACACAGACATCAACCCACAAGTGTACTGCTTTGAAAGACCTCGATAAGTTATTGATTTGGTGTTTGCCTGACTATGAGTAAACCTATGGGTAAACAATGAAAAATGCATTTTATCAGCAGATGTAATCAGAGCTTATTTGTAGTTATTAAATTATTTTTTTTGTATGATCAAAATTGATTTACGGTGCTGCGAATCGTTGGGCTTCGCCATAGAAAGTAGCGTTTCTTGTAATATCCACAAAAACTAAATACTGTACCAAAAATTAAGAATTTGTTTAAAAATATAAGCTTTTTAAAATTAAGCTTATAAAATTTTAATTTATTATTTAAAATTAATTTTAATTTGTTTTTTGTTTGTTTCGGTCTGAAAAAACTGACAACTACAACTGTTCAAATTTTGACGTATAATATTATTGATAGTTAAGTATATGGACGCGTTATGGTATAATAATACATATTAATGCCACTTTAAAAATGGTAAACTATTCGAATGTTTTTATATGTCAGAAGAATTAATTTAAAATTAAAAAAAAATTAAACTTGTGGTAGTAGTCAATATGTACTGTGTTACGTGGTGGTTTTTTCTCGAATCTGGACTGATAAGGTTAAGGGAAGGACAGCAAATGGGGGATTACACGTGCAAGGTGGTACTATTCAACAAAGATATACAGATGATATTCCGACATCCTTCTCAGACGTGAGTCTTTACAAGGATGATATTCTATGTTGCTGCAAGACCCGAATTATAAAGCATATGTTCGTCCCTTGAAGAGTAACCTAATATGAGTCCGGCAAGTCTGAGCAACACATTGATTCAAAGACAAAAATTCAGGATTGACTCTTAACTCGCAAATTGTTCCAACAATATGACCACTTTATGTTTGTTGCATCTGATATTACAGGAGGTAATACCATAAATTCCCGTCAGACCAAAGAAAATGGTGAAAAGTATGTGGAGTGAGTTGTTGGAAATACATTAAGCGCATAAAATTGAAACGACCTACTAGATTCTTTTCTTTGGTAGTGATGTGATGTTCTATAAGAATTCAAGAGAAAGCTGTTTTAATTGACCAGTGTATTTTGTTTAAAAGAATGCTGATCTTGAAAATAAATAACGATGATCTTGTGAATGTTTCAATGCGAACTCGTTCCATATCCACTTTCACTTTTTACAGAAGCTGGAATCCGAAAAGCTAAAACTTTTTTTTTCATCAAATGGCAAAAAAACAGAACAAGTTAAAGGCATTGTCGATGATTACGTTAAAAAAACATAATTGCAAGTCAGATATTTCATAGTTTAATGGGTTCGATAATCCTGAAAGTATGAATAGCATGTTACCAGGAATACAAATCAATGGATTTTTAATCAGTGATGATATGCCTGTAAAAACTGGCCATGTAAAAAATGTTTTAATCCTAAAAGTAAAATGCAACCGATTAAAATGATTCGAAAGCGTTTAAGAACTAAGAAGAGCATGTTGTCAAGCAATTTCGTGTAATGTAAGAGATGTAGTGTTAGAAGAAACTCTACGAGCAACGATAATTGGGGGGGGACTTTGATTTAATACGTACTTCTTTTAATTGCCGTCTCTCTTGAAGACAAAGAATACACATTTGGTGGAGGAAATGCTAAAATAAAAACCATCTTATCAAATAAAGTATAGAAACAATGTGTAAACATAAAAGAGGTTGCTGGGCACAAATTTATTGGCTCCAGGAAAATTAGTACAATATTTCAGAAAGGCAAGAAGCAAATACATTAATTACGTTACTATAAAAATAATCAAATCTGCGTGATTAAAATTAACACCATACATTTGTACTGGCGTCTGTTCTGGCAAATGTGGATGTCGTAAAGCAGGTTTAAAATGTCTTAGTTTTACCAACAAAAAAAATGCCAAGATCATTCAAGACAGCGAAGAATATGAAGGTGAAGGCTCTGATGACATAGATGCACGGGTGTATGATGGAAGATTGTCTGGAGTGTAGACCGTTAATTTTACTAATATTATAGTTATTGCTTTTACGTTATTGTGCGATTGTACGTACTACGTTTATAACAAAAAATGATAAAACTTTGTTACTTAAACGTAGTTGTTTTTGAATTTAAAAATTTATACATTTTTATATAAGAATGTATAGCCTACTAATAATATATTTATTCTTATTTCATCTTATTTTTATTAATTTTATATTAAAAAATCGATGTCACAATTATAAATAATTTTTCTTATTACTTAAAAAAATTTAAAAAGTTTGTTGATTTCTAATTTGTTCATGTGTTTAAAATCAGCAGTATTATAAAAAGTGTTTTTTGTGAGGGAACGCGCCGGAACGACATTCCGACACCAGTTTGAAAATGTGCTGTAATTCGATACAATAATTGAAAAATTAATTAAGAATTTCGTGCTATAAGGTATTTTGCCACACCAAGTGGCTTTTCTTACACTAACACATGTAGTGGCAGCAGAGGTAGCCATGGAAACGAACACTTGTCAATCATTAAAAGTAATTCTGTTGTGACTCTCCTTTATTATTACACCTTTTATTACTATACCTCACATTATTTTTATGTGTAGCTGTACGTGTACGCTAGGAGTAATTCGATTGTTGTTTATTTCGTTACTGTTTAACGTTTCACGGCAATGTAATTTTTAGGCCTACGACGAATTATTTTTGTATTTTATACGAATACGTATGCAAATAGATAATGAAATAAATATAGTGACAGCATATCGTCCCTGCTCATACAAGGAAAAAGCAAAAAACTCAAGGGAGGTGTGTGTATGTGTGTGTGTCTGTGTGTTCCTTTTTAGAAACTCAGCTGCTGAGAATTGGTAGTGTAAACAATTCCTAAATCCCACTTTTCATAAATATATTCTGTCATAAAATGTTTTAGCTAGTAAAACCCTCTATTTTTAAAAACGAACTAAATAGATTTTTAAAGTAGTAAACCTACAGAATTTGATACATGTCGATATACATTAATTTAAGTATGTGTACGTACACACTATATTAAATATGAGTATAGGTATTACATATTTGAAGAAAAGAAAGCTGCATGCAAGCTACATTTAAGAATATATTTCACTTTCACTGATATCTGCTATAGAAATTTCTAAACGATCGGATATATTATGCCACAGTTTACCAGTATCGAGCATGTAATCTACTAGGTTGTATAAACCTTGTTTGGACCAGTTGAAGTTCTTTTTTATCTGACGGAGGTTGACGTACGCCTGAAGAAACAGCGGTCCTTTAATTCTGTAAATAGTATTATATTATAGGCTACATCCCATGAATGGTGGATGCGTTTATGAACTTCGGAATAGACATGATACAAAAGACCATTATAATTAAGCAGCGTGGGTACAATTTCATCCTAGATCTCTGGTCTTGGATTACAGATCATCTGGCTTAAGCGTTTGTCTAAACGTGCTAAACTTCGTCCTATATAAAATTCATCCGAAAACGTTGAGAACGGACAGAGTATTACGTAAACAAATATCACTAGCCTCATTGCCAATTACTGCATAAACATTTTCATTTCTTGTGAACTGTTGAAAAGAAATATGATTGAATCTCATATAAATTTGGTTCGTAACAATCAGCGATTTAAAATAATTGGTATATAATTAACAATATCATTTGACATATAGTGTACTAGAATACTACAATGTCTCATATTACAGACAGTGTCCAAGGTCAGTAAAATACGCGTACAATCTCTTATCAGGGAGATGGCCCAGTGCCACACCCACTGATTTACTAACCCATAAGATAAAAATGAAGAGCTATTAAAAGTGCAGATTAATAAATAAGCAGACGACAGCAAGACTGGATTCAAAAATATTATCTTGCCATAAAATAGCTGGAGAGGAACAGGTTGGATCTTCAAGAGGGAAAAGCCGAGGACTCAAGAAAGAAAGTTTTGTCCAGAAGTTTAAAGAAGTTTAACTTCAAAGAATAAATGGAATTCAATAACGTGGTGTCGACCAAAATAGGCTGAACCACAGAACAGAAACAATTATCCTTGTAACATAAGACGGACATAGATAATAAGTTTAAAGTCATCATATTAACCAATAATGTGAGTACAATAAATCGCTAACTTTTAATATCTAAGTCTTAGAAGTACAAGTTTGACAAAACATCTTTCAGCAATAGAAGAGAAAGTGATTTGAGGACGAAAATAAAATAAAACCTTAATTGTTACTAACGCTATTGAAGCCATAGTTAATTTTATGTTTTTTAATATTGTACAATAGTTTTTTACAGTAAACTAACTACGACGATAATCATGATAATTTACACAATACTGTGACCGTTTTAATCGTCTTCGACTGATTTTGATATGAGACGAAATACGATAAATTTAGATATACAATTAAGCCTGATGATCTGATATTGAACCACTTTGTGTATTTATTATTGTTTTTTATATCATGACAACCACGTGAGGACTAGGTGCAGTCAAATTATGAAAAAAAATGAAAAAATGCCCAAGGTAAGGATAAAGTCAGTGAGCAAAGACTTGCCGCATTTATGCTTAACTTTGACAATGAAGAGGATGCTGTGTGTGCGCGCGCGCGCGCGTGTGTGTGTGTATCACCCCACAAGAACGAGTCTTTTAGCAACTCCATCCTCAGCTTGCTGTTATAGGATGCCGTCCAGAGGTCCGGTTCAAGGACTGAACCCTGTGCCGCTTCGGCCGTGGCAGTCCTTCCTGCATTCTATAAAGCAGTGCTGTCTGCCTGATGTAATTATCCACCATCCGCAGCAGGTACTTCGGCATACGAAAGACATGTTCCAGCGCCTCCTGCATGTCGTTCCAGGTCACGGAGTTGTACGGGGTTTTTACGTCCAGTGTCACCAACAGCAAACCACTTCCAGAGAAATGGTTGTAGGCCTCCTCTCTTCTGACAGCCTCACGCACTTTTTGGATCTCGTCTGCCGTCGATCTTCGTTACCTGAAACCGAACTGCTTCATGTGGAGACCTCCTGCAGCTCTGTACGCCTTGCCAGTTTTACTCTAATGAGCTTCTCAGTAACTTCCCAGCCATGTATAACACACAATGTGGTTGGTAAGACGACGGGAATTGTGGGTTACCTTTTCTCTTGCTGATTAACACCAAGCGCACTGTCTTCCAATGAGCGTAGAAGATTCCCCAATGTCTAGTACGTGTAGTAGATCTTCAGCAACAACTCCGACTTCTGACAAAAGACTACCTTCAGCACCTTAGTTGGGGATCCCGTCCACGCCTGGTCGTCCTTCATCGTCCTGACTGCTAGCTCCAACTATTCAAATGTGAAAATAGGGAAATCTCTGACGTTGCCGAAGTTTGTTACACCTCGCTCTGATTAGTGGGGAATTACACTACATTACACCACTGATGGGTGGGGAAGGGAACACTTTTGATTTTCTCCGTGGTCACCACGTCCTTTACACAGAAGGTCTTCAAGTACTTTTGGGTGACAATCTTGTACCCTCGTGTAATATAATAATTGTATTTATAAGTAAAATAATTACATCTTAAATCCAAATTTAAAGAGGCGAGCCCAAAGTAGAAAAATTAATTGTGGAGCCCTCAGAATACCAAGAAGCATTCGAAGAAATAGACATAACTTGGAATTTCTTGGAAATAGTGGATTAGAAATAGATAAGATACAAATAATAATTGTATACAATAAAATAATAATAATAATAATAATAATAATAATAATAATAAGATTTTTTTCTTGAGGGGAGAAAAATGCATTATGCACCATCAGGAGACCTCCCAGATATTTGACCGCCATGAAATGTACCACGGTGAGGACCCGCCGTCGTCATGACCAAGATTATGTATGTCTTCTCCGACGTGTAGATCAGGTTTTGTTCTTCCATCCAGCAGCTGACCCTACGCATGACCTGGTTGAGCTTACGCTGAGCATCCTTTGACCACAGCAGCCACGTCGTCTGCGTACGCTACCAGGAACGTGTCGTCTGGCATCTGCATACGCAGTAGCCCGTCATAAAAGGCGTTCCAAAGGTCGGGGCCTGTGCGACTCCGCCCGTGATCTCTCTGCTGCGTGGTGCATCTACTGTGTCGTTCTTGTGCTCCCTGTCTGTCAGGTAACTACTTATCATCATCATGGTGTGAGAGTGAATATGTTGAATATTCAGGTCGGTTTTTGCTATGGATTCCTGTTGGCTTTTTGTAGGTTAAATTGGTATTATTGTGGATGTGTGTTTGGTGTATATATATATATATATATATATATATATATATTGCAACGATACGTTTAGCATAAGTATATGTATCAACCCCTGACTGAGGTATGATAGCTTACGAAAGCACGTATGAGATATATAAAATGTAAATAAGAAAAATAATGTAATAAATATACGTTAGGTATAAGAAATAATGTAAGAAATAAACGTAGTATTTAATTTTAAATAAATCCAATATTGTAAGTAAGGCTGCATATGGAATCAAATAGCTTAGTTGGTTTTTAAACGTAGCGAAGGGGAGAAATTGACACGCGCTGACCGGCAGAGGTGACGTCAGAGCGACCTGCCGCCGTTTGTGTATCAGTCTGCGTGTGTGTGTGTATGTGTACATGTGTAAACGACAGACAGGTTGAATTATGCAAACGAGGGTGGAAGATTTTACACAGTTTTCTAAGTACTGAACGAGAACCAGAAGTCACACGAATCAGCGACATATGTAAAAACACAGCTGACGCCTGGGGCTCCAGTTTGGCGTTAAGTGGTCATTAATCGTGGGAACCGTTCAGCCACCGTGTGAAATTTTGCCATAACTGCCATAATTTACACACCTTAACATTCATAATTTGCATAAACAAAGTTTAATATTATACCGAACGATTGGTGAAATAATATTTATAAAAAAGTGTGCGCTTCATAGAAAGACGCGTAGGTTGAAAGTAACAATTAAAACGACGCGCCGACCTGTTCAATGTTGTCAAAACAGTTTCCAACAGGAATTTCAACGACGGCAGCAGTATAAAACCCCAGCGAGCGACACACTCTTTCTCACTTTGACACGTAAGATCCACGCATCTCGCAACCGCGAATTTTACAAAATCATGTAAGGTTTATAAACAGTATTCAATAACGTGAAGTGCGATGGAACGGCATTACGTCGGTGCGAGTATTAATGAACACGAGTGGTTTTAAAAAGACTATACTAACGAATCTACGAGAGTTGTAACTACGATGAAATTCGAGAAGTCTACATAGAACTTCTAGACATCTACGAGGGACAAGATAAGAAGAGGAGAGGAACTAGAACAAGAAGACGAGAGGACGCAGGGACAGCCACATGCAGCTACATCCAGCCGTACATCATCACGACCAGAGGTCCACGTCAGAACTCAGCATCCAGGAGACGGAGCGAGGAATTTCAACGACGCAGAGACAGAGAAAGTGATACCGAAGAGGATCAACAAACTCGAGAGTCCAGATGACGGTAACGACAAAGTTAAATGGTTGCAGAAAAATGTAGGTGAAGTCAGACATTTATTTAATATTATATATGACACTGAGGTAGTGGTTGCTACTCTAGTGCGTTCTGAGAAATGACGCGCTAGCTTATACACTAAGTCTCTCTCTTCTATTGGTGGTGTTAGATGCTTGACTTGTGTCATTACATTTAGCACATAGTTGGTGGGTGTCATATTCATTGACGGGTGATAATTACCAAATTCCAGATGACCGCGTACCCTTCTTTGTATCTGAACATTCCAGTACTGAGCAAGGAATTTTTCTCTGAAGTCTGAGTAGGTTTGGACTCTGTCCGAGATGACTTTCCACCACGTACCTGCCCAATTCTTGAGAAATCGGCCTAACATGTCCTTCTTGTCCTCGTCGTCCGTCAGTGGGTTTACTCGAGCTACATAAGCCTCAAACAGCTTTAAAAATTCGACAGGATTCTCGTGTGGGTTTCCTGAAAATGCAAGGTTTTCCGGTTCTTCCTTATAGCCGCCACACCTCACTACTTTGGTTTGCTGTGACTTCATTGCTTTAGTCAGATCTTCCCGCATTACCTTCAACTGCTGTTCCACCTTTTGATGTACTTCGTCACTGTTAGCCTTACTCTCTACCTGTTTCTTAACTTCTTTAATATTCTCACCCAGTTGGGTACACTCTTCCCTAGTATTCTGGATTTCTTCTTTATTTAGAAGCGATTGTGTTTTTAATTCAGCTGTTACTTCGCTGAATTGTTGATTAATGAGGGTTACTTTTTGTTCTAACCTTTCATGAAATTCGTTTCTAAACTTATTTAGTTTTTCGTCTTGACGGCGAAAATTAGTGTTTACTTGTTTCCTTAATTCCTCTAACGTAGTTTTAACCTCTTCGGTATGTTTATCAAACCTAATATTACTCTCATCTATTTTACCAGCTAAATTAGTAGCTAAATTTGCTATTTCTTCATCTATTTTAAATGTAGCCTCTTTACTACTTTGTTCTATTTGGCTAGACAAATTTTCGTTTATTTGTTTCATTTCGCTAGACAAGTATTTATTAGTTTGCTCTATTTTATTATTAACATCAGTTATTAATTTTTTATTACTTTCTTCTAAACTTTTATTATTTTCATCAATTTTACTATTTAATTGACTATTTGTACTGTCAATTTTATTTTCTATTTTTTCAATTTTACTATTTGTACTTTCGATTTTATTATTAGTATCTTTTATTTCACTAGACAATTGACCTTTTGTTTCTTTTATTTCAGTTTTAGTTTCTTCCATTTTAGTGGTCAACTGCTTAAACATTTGCTCAATTGCTGCCGTATCTACTGCTGATGATTTAGCCATTTTTTAAATTTAACAAATTAATTTAACAAATTTTATTTAACAGTTATTTGTAACCTTGAATTCCACTTCGTTTCTAATCAATTAATATTACAATTTAACTAATCACTTGGGTCATAGCAACGCCAAATTATATAACTTTCTTTATATAATTCGTCTATTTATTTGGGAGTTTAATCGAGTTTAATCGGGTTTAATCGGGCCCCTTAGTTGGCCGCGCCAAAAATATACAACGCTACCTTTTATCTAACACTCTTATCTAATATTTTGAATGTTAGATAAAACGTTACTTACCCGTGAGATTACTTTACCTGGGGGCCAGAACAAATCCCAGATACTAATGACACGGTTCCAGCTTAGCTCAGAGCAGAGAGACACAAATTTCTCAGGATTCGTTCAGTGATTGTGGATTCAAGGGGAATCGTTACAAATAACACTTTATATATTTGCTTGAGTATGTTTAATTAACGTTTTAATTATTTTTAAACTCTTGAAAATGTTATTTGTAGGACTTATTGCTACCCTAACACTTATAATTAACGAGTGTGTGTGAAAAGTAAAGATTAAGACTTTCAAACGACCTGTTGCTCTTATCTGGTTGAATTAAGAGATTGATATCTCCCAAATCTGTGATAAAGAACAGGTCTACAATAAATTGTACGTCCAATACTACACCTCACTTTCCATTCTATACTCCTATTCTATGTAATGACTAATCTTACATATTAAATACAAAGTGTGTGATTCTTAGTGTCTTTTAAAAATTGTTTATTGCTTTTTATTATTTGTTTAGTGCTTATTTCATTGATCAATGAATCTATTTCTTACTGTTTGATGCGTCGACCAAAGATAGGAATCCGTAGAGGTCCTCCTTTCGATGGTTTCGCCCAGAAGAAATGATGTTGATCAATCCGGTAGAAAGATGCTCTGGCAATTACAGCTGCTGTAGCTCTCTGTTGCTCAGGTCACTTCACGGCTGAATATTAATTAATTAATTAAATTAATAAATGTTGTTTTACACAGCGAGAGTTGTTGAACGGTACTAGTTCATCTTCACTGCGGACTACTTCTCGAATTTCGCACTTAAATACAACTTTGCGTGATTGAAAAATTTCTGCACGTAATTTATACACGACTAGCGCATTGAAGATTCGATCGAAGAGTAACGCTACCCCTCGGTTTGAGTTGGCGTCTGTTTTAAATACGGGCTTCTGATTGGTTGTTCAAATAAATCATACGTTTTGCCAGTCTCGACAATCTCTAACAGGTCGAGCAAACACCCCATGACAGGTTTGAAACGGCAGAGAATTTCTAGTCAAAGTCGTACTTCCTGTGTTTGCAAATTGATCGATTACAGGTATTTGCAAATGTGTTTTCAAAGATCTGACCACAGAATATTGTTGCTTAGGTCTTTATCTGTGTGTGTGTGAAAGCACCTAATTCCTACGTAGCATAATTCTCTTGTTATTCCTTTTGGCGTTCGTCTTCCGTATAACTTCTTCAATTGTTAATTATATTAACTGAGATTGCGGCTACTTATAAAGCTTCACTTGCTGAACACAATGCTGTTTTCAGAATTGCCCTATATTTATTAGTTTGGAAGTTATTGCAGGTTGAACTGATAATTTGAATTGAGTAAAGTTTCATGTTCGTACCAGTAGCGGACGTCGCTGTGACGAGATTAGAGTGAGATGGCTGCGATTGTACGCTCTCTCTCTTGCTTACGCTGCTATACTCGTACAGTCTAACACTTTCATATAACGCTCAGATAGGACGCTATTATGAATCGTTATATATACCCCCACTAGGTATAAAAAAATTGATTATTTTAAGAAATCATTAATTTTTTTTCTTAATGTATCGTTTTACCCTAATTAAATTTTTGCACATATTCTTTCGCACTTTTGGTTTTTCCCGCACAAAACTTGCACTAATAAAATTTTCCTTACATCTACCTTATAACTAAAGATTACAATTTGTTACTTAACCTAACATGGTATACACATATTGGGAATTTATATGACCATTAATGTTTTAATCACCTTTTTGGCTCAATTAACGTCAATAATTTAAACAACAATACTAACATTTATTTAAATAATATTTTTTATTATTATTATTAATATTGATTCAAAACAATTATAAATTTATGGGTCAATATTTTGTTTATATTTCCTTCTATGGGAACATAGCTTATATAGCTTACCGTCGTATATGGAAAATCCTGGTTTGGAGTTGGTAACTGCACTCCTCCAAGCTACACTAATCCTAGGGTCTTGTTGTTGATGGGTCCCTATTTCCTTAAGTCGTCTAACTACTTCAGGTTTTGTTATATGCTTTACCGCGTAAATACCAATATCATTGCTACTACATTTAATGTTATCTGTTTCTATGTTGTTTTCTGATGGTGGATTTCTACTGAGTACATCTGCTACTAAGTTGTCTTTCGCTTTACAATACTGTATTTCAAAGTGATACTCTTGTATAGCCAAGATCCAACGAGTCAGACGAGCACCTAGCAATTTACACTTTAATAAAAATGCTAACGCCTTATTGTCGGTGATTATAGTAAGTTTAGCACCCAGAATATAACTTCTAAACTTTGACAGGCTATGCACTATCGCTAATAGCTCCTTTTCTGTCATAAAATGGGTTAATTCTGCCCCTTTTAGTGTGCGACTTACAAATCCTAATACCGCTTTTTGGCCCTTTTCATCTATCTGATACAAGTGTGCTCCAATAGCAATATTGCTGGCGTCTGTTTGCAAGTAAAATCTTTCTCCTATCCTTGGATGATTTAATACAAAAGTATTTATAAAAAGACTTTTCACTTGTCGCAGCGCTTCATCGTGGTCCTTTGTCCACTTCCATTTAATCCCTTTGTTTAACAACTTCGACAATGGAACAGTACTTTCCGCGTATTTACTTGTAAACTTCTGATAGTAGTTACCTAAACCTTGAAATGACTTTAGCTGCTTGCAGTTCTTTATTAGACATACCGACTTCCAATGCTTATATTCTTTAATGTTTACATTTATTTTATTTGTATTAATTTCCATCGTAATGGTATTTATTTTAAAATTTATTTCTGCCTTCCATTCAAGTAACGTATCTACCCCAATAATACAATCATGAATGAGTTTCGGGACTATTAGAGCTACAATTTGTGTTTGGTTACCATTTAAACTGACAGGTAAATAAATTTGTTCAGTTATCTTTTGCATTTTGGCTCCAGTGGCTCCCTGAACATTACAATGTTTTACGGGTAGTCTGGGACAATTACGCAACTGACTATTTTCTACAAATTTTGAGCTGACACAGGTAACTTCACTGCCAGTGTCTATAAGCGCTCTTACTAGTAGATTACTGATCTTACAAATTATTTCCGGACATTCAGGATAATGGTTTCTACCCACTTCTTGCTCTTCTTTTAACAAGAACTCCCTATCGCTCACTTGTTTTATATTATTTGCTACGTTCTTCTTACCTGTTTTCTTGGGTGATTTCACTGCAGGTAATGGTAGGTTTAGTTTTGTTTCTTTTCTACCTGCAGTGGCTTCCCGTTTCCCGTATTCATTTTACTGGTAGACGGTTGCGACTCGGCAGATGTTATGGTTGTTTTACAAACCTTATACCCTTTATTTGGTCGGGTTTCTACACTTCTACCCTTCTCTTCCAATTCCGGCCTATTTTGTGGTTTGTTACCCGGATATGGGGTAAACCTTTTTTCTTTCGGACGCTCATTGTCTCTCCTTTTTGTTGGATAGAAAGTTGGTTCCTGGTGATCGCCTCTAGAGTAGTTACTCAGCTGATTATTTACTCGCTGCAGGTCCCTCTCTAGATCTTGACACTCATCTACTACCATTATGAACTTTTCTAGAGTATCCACCCCTCTAGTAGTGGTTGCTACTCTAGTGCGTTCTGAGAAATGACGCGCTAGCTTATACACTAAGTCTCTCTCTTCTATTGGTGGTGTTAGATGCTTGACTTGTGTCATTACATTTAGCACATAGTTAGTGGGTGTCATATTCATTGACGGGTGATAATTACCAAATTCCAGATGATCGCGTACCCTTCTTTGTATCTGAACATTCCAGTACTGAGCAAGGAATTTTTCTCTGAAGTCTGAGTAGGTTTGGACTCTGTCCGAGATGACTTTCCACCACGTACCTGCCCAATTCTTGAGAAATCGGCCTAACATGTCCTTCTTGTCCTCGTCGTCCGTCAGTGGGTTTACTCGAGCTACATAAGCCTCAAACAGCTTTAAAAATTCGACAGGATTCTCGTGTGGGTTTCCTGAAAATGCAAGGTTTTCCGGTTCTTCCTTATAGCCGCCACACCTCACTACTTTGGTTTGCTGTGACTTCATTGCTTTAGTCAGATCTTCCCGCATTACCTTCAACTGCTGTTCCACCTTTTGATGTACTTCGTCACTGTTAGCCTTACTCTCTACCTGTTTCTTAACTTCTTTAATATTCTCACCCAGTTGGGTACACTCTTCCCTAGTATTCTGGATTTCTTCTTTATTTAGAAGCGATTGTGTTTTTAATTCAGCTGTTACTTCGCTGAATTGTTGATTAATGAGGGTTACTTTTTGTTCTAACCTTTCATGAAATTCGTTTCTAAACTTATTTAGTTTTTCGTCTTGACGGCGAAAATTAGTGTTTACTTGTTTCCTTAATTCCTCTAACGTAGTTTTAACCTCTTCGGTATGTTTATCAAACCTAATATTACTCTCATCTATTTTACCAGCTAAATTAGTAGCTAAATTTGCTATTTCTTCATCTATTTTAAATGTAGCCTCTTTACTACTTTGTTCTATTTGGCTAGACAAATTTTCGTTTATTTGTTTCATTTCGCTAGACAAGTATTTATTAGTTTGCTCTATTTTATTATTAACATCAGTTATTAATTTTTTAATACTTTCTTCTAAACTTTTATTATTTTCATCAATTTTACTATTTAATTGACTATTTGTACTGTCAATTTTATTTTCTATTTTTTCAATTTTACTATTTGTACTTTCGATTTTATTATTAGTATCTTTTATTTCACTAGACAATTGACCTTTTGTTTCTTTTATTTCAGTTTTAGTTTCTTCCATTTTAGTGGTCAACTGCTTAAACATTTGCTCAATTGCTGCCGTATCTACTGCTGATGATTTAGCCATTTTTTAAATTTAACAAATTAATTTAACAAATTTTATTTAACAGTTATTTGTAACCTTGAATTCCACTTCGTTTCTAATCAATTAATATTACAATTTAACTAATCACTTGGGTCATAGCAACGCCAAATTATATAACTTTCTTTATATAATTCGTCTATTTATTTGGGAGTTTAATCGGGTTTAATCGGGCCCCTTAGTTGGCCGCGCCAAAAATATACAACGCTACCTTTTATCTAACACTCTTATCTAATATTTTGAATGTTAGATAAAACGTTACTTACCCGTGAGATTACTTTACCTGGGGGCCAGAACAAATCCCAGATACTAATGACACGGTTCCAGCTTAGCTCAGAGCAGAGGACACAAATTTCTCAGGATTCGTTCAGTGATTGTGGATTCAAGGGGAATCGTTACAAATAACACTTTATATATTTGCTTGAGTATGTTTAATTAACGTTTTAATTATTTTTAAACTCTTGAAAATGTTATTTGTAGGACTTATTGCTACCCTAACACTTATAATTAACGAGTGTGTGTGAAAAGTAAAGATTAAGACTTTCAAACGACCTGTTGCTCTTATCTGGTTGAATTAAGAGATTGATATCTCCCAAATCTGTGATAAAGAACAGGTCTACAATAAATTGTACGTCCAATACTACACCTCACTTTCCATTCTATACTCCTATTCTATGTTATGACTAATCTTACATATTAAATACAAAGTGTGTGATTCTTAGTGTCTTTTAAAAATTGTTTATTGCTTTTTATTATTTGTTTAGTGCTTATTTCATTGATCAATGAATCTATTTCTTACTGTTTGATGCGTCGACCAAAGATAGGAATCCGTAGAGGTCCTCCTTTCGATGGTTTCGCCCAGAAGAAATGATGTTGATCAATCCGGTAGAAAGATGCTCTGGCAATTACAGCTGCTGTAGCTCTCTGTTGCTCAGGTCACTTCACGGCTGAATATTAATTAATTAATTAAATTAATAAATGTTGTTTTACACAGCGAGAGTTGTTGAACGATACTAGTTCATCTTCACTGCGGACTACTTCTCGAATTTCGCACTTAAATACAACTTTGCGTGATTGAAAAATTTCTGCACGTAATTTATACACGACTAGCGCATTGAAGATTCGATCGAAGAGTAACGCTACCCCTCGGTTTGAGTTGGCGTCTGTTTTAAATACGGGCTTCTGATTGGTTGTTCAAATAAATCATACGTTTTGCCAGTCTCGACAATCTCTAACAGGTCGAGCAAACACCCCATGACAGGTTTGAAACGGCAGAGAATTTCTAGTCAAAGTCGTACTTCCTGTGTTTGCAAATTGATCGATTACAGGTATTTGCAAATGTGTTTTCAAAGATCTGACCACAGAATATTGTTGCTTAGGTCTTTATCTGTGTGTGTGTGAAAGCACCTAATTCCTACGTAGCATAATTCTCTTGTTATTCCTTTTGGCGTTCGTCTTCCGTATAACTTCTTCAATTGTTAATTATATTAACTGAGATTGCGGCTACTTATAAAGCTTCACTTGCTGAACACAATGCTGTTTTCAGAATTGCCCTATATTTATTAGTTTGGAAGTTATTGCAGGTTGAACTGATAATTTGAATTGAGTAAAGTTTCATGTTCGTACCAGTAGCGGACGTCGCTGTGACAAGATTAGAGTGAGATGGCTGCGATTGTACGCTCTCTCTCTTGCTTACGCTGCTATACTCGTACAGTCTAACACTTTCATATAACGCTCAGATAGGACGCTATTATGAATCGTTATAATATATATATATTGCGACAATACAAGCATATGCTGTAATGCGCATATATGAAATAAAATAAATATTTAAATTAATTTTAGTAATATGTAATAGACAAGCAGGTGTGAAATTGGAAGCTGGCTTATAAACATGAATCAACAGGAACATCACGCGATTGCTGCTGAGAGCGCGTACGCAAGTAAATAGTATGTGTGCGTGAAGCCTGTTAAAGCCTGAAAGTTTACAATCTCACCCCAAATAGATGCTAAAATTAAAGTTTTATTTAATTATAAACGAACCATAAATATTGTAGCGTGACAGAAAATCCACTACTTATTAAGTCATATAAAATCATAAAGTTTAATTACATCACATATGTTAAAATAATATTGAATGAGATTTAAGGAAATCAAAGGAATGAACCACGATAAAATAAAAATCCTCATGACATTATATAAAAACCACTGATTAAATATCAAAGAAAGTATTGAAAGCAACTCATATTATCAGATCAGTAATTTACCCAGGAAGCGAGGAGCAGTAAACAAATTAAATAAGACCATATCAAGAAGAAAGAGACTCAGTTTAAGAGTGGTGAATACCAAAATACCCCAAAAACAAGAAGAGGGAAGAATAAAGTTTGTGATCAGGAAGAAAACAATACCCTGAAACCTTTAGAGAAGAACAAGGTCAGTATCAGTGAATAAATTAGATGCTCCAAACTAAACATCAGTCGAGATACACCAAGTACCTTGGTTTACCCAAGAATGAAGAAGGAAGACAAGAAGACCAGAAGAATGAAGACTAGAAGAAGGACATGAATGAAGACCAGAAGAAGGACAAGAATGAAGACAAGAAAGAAGATAAGAAGAAGGACAAGAAAGAAGACAGGAGGAGAGGAAGAAATAGTATGAAAGAAACACCGTTGTAAAACCTATTATTATTATTAACTACCATCAACCCCAAACCCACAAAAACGATTCAAAAGAAAGTATAACATACCCAAAATCCTATAAAAATGTAATTATTTAGAAAACTAAAGTGCTGTATAGTATTATAAGAAGTGAACCGACTAAAGCTATTGTGTGATAAGAAAATAAACAAGTCTTAACAGTCCATGATTACTAAAGGTCTGGTCTGAGATAATAAGACTCAAAATATCAGAACCAACAGTGAAAGTGAATTTGTGTAAGTGTTTTTTAGAAATGCAATAAACTTAAAGTTAGTGATACTATGACTTATCAATATGCTATATAACAACTTTAATATCCAATAATAAACAGCATAATAAAATAATAAAATGGAAGATTTCCAGTATTTTATTATTTTAATGTAACTCTTTATTTACAAGACATTTGTAAAAAATGCTAATAAATAGAGTATGGGTGGTCATGTTTACTGATGAGGGTATCATAAATAATAATGGTTTAGACCAGAAAGGACTGGCATTAATTTAGTATTCGTAAGTTTAAAATGTTTAAATAGACTGTTTATTCACAGCCATAAAATCAATGTGTTAGTAAAATGTATTTGTAAGAGTTATTAGAAAATAAGATTTATATTATGTGTTTTAAAATGAATTATGTTTGCTAAATAATAGCCTACATACCATTAATAATGTTTCAATAGGTATGCTATGTTAAATCAGAAATAGTTAAAAGTATAGGTTCAAACCATATCAGCAATATGTTCAATTGTGCAGATTGCTAAATAATGTTCATAATTATTTATTTTAATAACAGTAGTGTTAATTAAATACTGCACCTCACAATAAATTATAAACCATTTTATTTTCATGTAATAGTAATTATGTAAAGTCAGAGGAGGAAGTAAGATTAAATTTATTTGAGAAAAACAGAAATATAAAATTCTAAAATCTAGGCCATTTGGTGAATTCACAGAAACGATATAAACCAGAATTATTCACTTATAAATCCTGTAAACTAGCCAGATTTAGATAAAGTAAATCAGTTAACCACTACTGGGAATGATCCTAGGAGTTAAAATGATAATAAGGAAATATACCTTAAAACATTGTAAATTTTCAAAATATATAAATAAATTAATTTTAAGGAGCAATGTCAAATTTACAGATTAACACAAAAAACCAGTTCAAAGGTTTAATTTATATGTATTTAAGGAAAGAAAGAGGAATATGACTAATTAAAATTTATTATAATAGTATTAATGATATTTAAAATGGAGGAAATCTGTATAAAGACGGAAATCCAATTTTGAGCCTATATTTCCAAAAAGTAAAGAAATTTGTTAATTTCCACAAAATGTCTACAGATATGGACTATAATACATCAATTTAAAAGGAATGAGATGATTAAACCAATGATAAGGTTCATAATTCATAAAAGTGATGAATAAAATAAATAAATTCCATATATAATGTAATATTTTATCATGTGTATGGGTAATCGAAATATGTTAACAATACTTTTTCAAAGATTAACTGGGCCAAATTTTGACCAAGTTAATTAGTCTTTTGTTGAATATCAAGCTGAATAGTTGAGTGACAAAACGTTCTTTAAATCGAGTAGAAAATGGTACGTCTAATTACTATTAATGTCAGTGCAATGAGAGGTAGATGAATTGAACACTGTCATAGCTAAATTTACCTAACCTTTAACGGCAATAGTGAGAAATAACACCTAACTTCATGATACGAGTGATATAAAACAGTAAAACAGTATATTTGACACAATTCACTCTACAACGCATAACCACATTTACAGAAACTTAACCCACAGGAGTGAACACATACAAAATAAACTAATTAACACAAGTTTACACGGAACACTTCTTCAGAACACACCAAATAACTTAACAGACATATTACACCAGTGCGGGAAGATTTCAAACATTCATGAAGGTATATTTGCTGTGATTTTTTTGACACAATGATTTCGCAGTGAACTCGCCATATCTAGTAGCGGCCATTTTGAAATTCAAGCCTGTCTTCCTCGTCATCCAGCAGTGACGTCATAGTCTGCCTATGGTTTGACGACAACTTTTATAAATATTACATATCAGAATTATTTAAATACTATTGAATAATAATTATTGTATTTATTTTAATTGTTAATGTTATACTTTCTCGTCACCCTTCTCTGACTATTAATTTTAATCGCTCAAAGAACCTGTCTTTTATATAATACATATCATAAATTTTGTTCTGTATGCACAATCGATAATTCCCGAGACGGAGTCGATAATTGCTCTCCATCGATAAAAAATCGATTATTTATTTAAATTGTTCAATAAATCTTTATATTTCCATTATTTCTTATCTGTTATTTATTTCACAGGTTAATTTAAGAGTATTTATTAAGACTGAGGGACTTAAAGAAGAAGAAAATATTTTATTTGAGTGAGATATTGGACCAGCAAGAAAAATCACCAATCGATTGCTAACTGAAGTTAATCTATTTAACTCCAGACTTGGTTCAAATCTTCAAGAAGTGCTCGATAGTCAATAAATACCTGCCTGATTATCAAATTTTTTACAAGAACATTTAAAACAGATTTATTTCTTATATACACACATTAAAAAACATAAAGAACATTTTTTATTATTTGAAAATTTTATTTTTATAAAATTTTCCATCAACTTTTTATCTTTTGTAACGACCGACATACAGCGGTCTGGTTACAATATTGGAAAGAGTGTAATGACTTCTAAAAATGCATAAAAATCAGATACGTGTGCAGTGCGAATTCTATGTAATTATGACGTTCAGTGCGAATTCTGTGCGATTTTTAAAGCATAGTAATTACACTAATGATGCGATCATTATGATAATTACATATAATGTGTATAATTAAATTAGATAATGTTAGATCACCTTGAAATCCGCATTAGACATTGCAATTGGCGAAAAAGTGCGAATGTGTGAAATTAGACGAGAGTGGGAGAACAAACGCCATGGACAGCTTCTGACTTGCAGAATTCTGTAGCGACAGGTGTGGTTTTTTTGGTGAATATAAATACGAGCCCAGGAGAGCCAAGTTTACTCTTCAAACAGTCTTCAGTCGCTGCGGTACGCTATGTCTGTCAGCGACGCGAATTTTTAATACTCTTCAATCAGTTTTCAATTGCAGCGGTACGCTATGTCCGTCAGCGATGCGAAATTTTAATGATTTCAGACATAGACGCTGTGTCCAATATCGACAGTATCTTTTATTTATAAACTATAAAGTATTACGGACAACATATTAGTCAAGTAATAAAAAAAAGAACTGTAACTACAATTATCGGACGTCTACAAACAGTCTACAACGACAAACATCTACACTCTAGACAGATGGCGAGAGAACATCCAGCAGAGGAACGATACGCAGAGCAATAGAGGCGGTTTATATAACAACAGCAGCCGATCGAGAGCAACACGTCATTCCATTCTACAGCCAGCCGATGGGACCATAAAGGACGAGAGACGATAGGACGACCAGTGGAACCGGAAAACGCAAGAGGACATCCAGTAGGAGAGGACCGACGGATCACTGAAGGACATGGGACAATCTGCAGAATTGAGGTGACGAAAAACCAATTTATAATTATAAAAGAATAAAGACATTGAAAGACATTAATAAAAAAAATATTTTAAATTAAAGAAAAATTATGTAGATAGAGATAAGAGAATGTAATTTAATTGTAATAAGAATTTTCTTTAATGATATTTTCTTTAACGATGAACAGTCAATTTAAAGATAATTTAAATCCTTGCTTGGAGAATTAACAATTGATTTAATACTTTAAATTTTTCATATAAAGCATATAAAGTAAAGAATTGGAAATATTCAATTAGTTCCGTTAAAATGATTATATAGCCGTAAAAGGTATGTCAAGTATAAAATAAGAATGGAAATATTAACAAATGTATAAAGCACACATTCAGACTGAGTAGTCGAGAATTTATAGTATAACGAAGAAATGTTTTACATAGAATTGCTAATATAAGTTACAAGATATAAAATATATTTTTATGATGAGTGTACGGCAGTAAAGAAACATTGAAACAATAGATAATGAATATTTTATGGCGAAGTAAATATTATTATTATATTATTATTATTTTTTAATAATTTTTTGTTGAATAAATAAATGAAAACGTATTACGATTCCTAAAAGGACTACTCTTATTATGATTACACCTGAACCCCAATTTATACATACACGGTATCAGTAATGTTGTATGAATGTAAAAACAGCACAAAAGGTATCGTTGTAATATATATTTATAATAACTTTAACTCAAGATGTTTTTCCCCTTATTTAGAACATGTTTCGGGAAACTTATTCTTCCCAAACTCAGCCTTCATAATTTGAATTTTGTGGAGTACTTGTGTGTTGGTTGGTTGATGTTATGGTTTCCTGTTGGTATATGGTATTTGAAACTTGTATTATTTTTCGTGATTGTGGTTTATATATTAGTATTTTGTGTATTTTCGATGTTGAGAGCTTTGAAAATTGTGTCATGTTTTGTCATGTTTGTCATATTTTCAAAGCACTCAACATTGCATGTCAGTTATTTCATCGTTTAATGGGTTCGATAATCCTGATAGTAATGAGAAATATGAATAGCATGTTACCAGGATTTCGAATCAATGGATTTTTAATCAGTGATGATATGCCTGTAGAAATTGGCCATGTAAAAATGTTTTAATCCTAAAAGTAAAATGCAACCGATTAAAATGATTGGAAGGCGTTTGAGAACTAAGAAGAGTATGTCGTGAAGCATTTCGTGTAATGTAAGAGCTGTTGTAGTATTAGAAAAAACTCTACGAGCAACGATAATTAGGGAGGACTTTGATTTAATACGTATACATACATCATACATACATACATCCTCGGCGCTACAGCCCAGTCCGGGCCCTGGCCTCCAAAAGAAATCTTCCCCACTGGTCTCTACTCCCGGCCAATGTCCACCAGTTTGTTGCACCCAGCCTCACTGCCTCCTTACCAACCTGGTCCAGCCATCTTGTACGCGGTCTTCCTTTCCTTCTCCTTCCCATCGGCAAATAATTCATAACTCTTTTTGGGATTCTATCCTCCGCCATTCTCTGCACATGACCAGCCCAACGCAATCTGTTAATTTGTATGAGTTGCACGATCGGAAGATCTTTAAACCTTTCGTACAACTCTCGATTATGCAGTCGCCTCCAAATGTCGTTTTCCTTCACAGGGCCATAGATTCTCCTCAGTACCCTCCTCTCAAAAACGGATAGTTTCTGCTCATCTAGTTTTATTAGCACCCAGCATTCCGAGCCATACATCAGGACTGGTCTGATCAAGGTCTTGTATAGGGTGGCTTTTGTATCTTTACTTATTAATTTTGACTTAAAATGTTTCACCAGTCCGTAGTAACACCTATTAGCAGATAATATCCGTTTTTCAATATCTTTAGAGGAGTCATTTCCAGAGTCCACATATGACCTGAGATATGGAAACCCCTGAACCTTTTCAAATTCATAATCATTAATGCGCAGGGACAGGGCACGAGTGTTGGCACCTAGAACCATATATTTGGTTTTGCTTTGGTTTATAACCAACCCCATAGCCTTAGTGGACAACTCCAGTTCCCGAAAGGCTTCCTTTAAGCCAGATTCAGACCTACTTATGACGCCAATGTCATCGGCATAGGCCAGAAGCTGTACCTCCTTGTGAAATATGTGTCCGCTAGTTTGAATTCCTGAATCCCTGATGACGTTTTCTAGAGCTATGTTGAACAACAGACACGCTAACGCATCTCCTTGTTTCAGACCATTCAATGTTTTTAAGGAGTTAGATAGATTTGATTGTATCCTGATTAGGCACTTAGAATCGGACATAACTACTCCAACCATACGCACCAACTTAGATGGTATATTCAACTCCTTCATAGCTCTATATAGCATTTTCCGGTTGATTGAATCAAATGCCGACTGGAAATCCACAAAGAGATGGTGAGTGGCCACTCCATATTCCAACCTTTTTTCCAGGATTTGCCTTAGTGTAAATATTTGGTCTGTTGTTGACCTATTCCTAGTGAATCCACATTGATATTCTTTTATGTTTTCCTCAGCGTAAGGAAGCAGCCTAGAAAATATGATGTTGGACAATACCTTATATGCCGTATTAAGTAGAGAGATGCCCCTATAATTTTTACATATGAGCGGATCACCCTTTTTATGTATTAAACACACCACCCCATTGTTCCACTCATCAGGCATTACCTCCTCCAGCCATATTCGCTCTATGAGATGGGCAAATTCCTTTATGAAATCTCCTCCTGCACTATTTAATGGTTCCCCTGGTAAACCATCGGAACCTGTTGCCTTGTTATTTTTAAGCTTTTCTAGAGCTTCTTACACCTCGTCATAGGATGGCACCAACTCCTCTCTATCATACTCGAATTCTTCTGCTTCCTCTTTATTCTCAGATGCCTCCATCAAAGCCTCCCCAACTGAGCCTAGCAACTCTTCGAAGTGTTCTGTCCATCTCCTGATCCAGTATCACTCAAAAGGCCACCATTTTTATCCTTACAGGCATTTGTTCTAGGCTGAAATTCCTGTCTCATATCATTCACCTTCCTGTACATATCTCGGCTCAGCCTTTTACTCTTATATTCCTCTATCTTTTTCATCTATCTCATCATATACTCCCTCTTTTTTCCTCTATGAATCTTCTTTTCCATCCGCCTGGCCTTCCTGTATTCCTCTCGAACAGCCCTAGTGCATTTCCTTTGGATCATAAATTTTTATGTCTTGTTTTTGAATTCAGTTGCCTCTTCACACTTCTTATCAAACCACTCATCTCGCCCATGTCTCTTCTTCAAACCAACGATTTCTTCTCCCGTGGTCACTAATATGTTTTTTAGATTAAGCCAGTGGTTTTCTGTATCTTGTTCCTCATGGCAATCAATTCTCCACTGTCTAATTTTCTCATTAGTAACTTCCTCGAACCTCCGTTTTATTTCTTCTTCCTTTAGTATTTCTGTATTGTATCTAACAGTCTTTATTCCTTTTTCATTTCTGTTATTGGAGATTCTAGCTTTCAGTTTTGCAACTACGAGATAGTGATCGCTATCCATGTTGGCACTTCTGTAAACTCTAACGTCTTGTAAGTCTGACTTATGGCGGCCATCCAATAGGACATGATCTATTTGATTGACCGTTCTCCCATCTGGAGAGATCCATGTGCCCTTATGTATGTCTTTGTGGTCGAAGAATGTCCCTCCTATGATTATATTTTGACCAACTGCGAAGTTCAATAGACGGAAACCATTGTCTGAGTGTTCAGAGTGTAAACTATACTTTCCTACATTACTACAAGCATGGCTGCTTCCCACTTTGGCATTTAAGTCACCTATGATTATTTTTATGTTATGTCTAGGGCTGCTGGCATACGCATTCTCCAGCAAGTCATAAAAATCATCTTTCTCCTCCTCAGGCTTATCATCAGTTGGAGCATGCACGTTTATTATAGTATAATTATAGAAGATTCCCCTAAGTCTTATTTTACACATTCTAGGTGTAAGGGGTTTAAAATCAATGATATTTTCTTTCATTCTACGGTTTACCAAGAAGCCAGTTTCAAGCACATGGTCCCGGTTCTGACAGCTGTAATACACCGAGTAGTCCCTTCGATCCATGATTCCAGCTCCAGTCCACCTCATCTCCTGCATAGCCAAAACATCTATCTTATATTTGAGAACCTCTCCTGTTAATATCTTCAAGGCTCCAGGTCTGTATAAGGAACGCAAGTTCCACGTCGCAAGTTTAAAATCTTTGTCCCTTTTCCACGATCCAGTCCCAATTCCATTAATCCGTCCGGCTTTTCCTTTTTCTCTTGGTTTCATAACAATATTTGTTTATGGGGTGGGTTGTTAACCCTACGCCCAACCCCCAACCTGGAGGACCAGGGGTTTTATGTTTAGAGTCTCATCCACCCGTCCGCAGTAGACCATACTCACTAGATCTGTGGGCGCCGCCGTTGACATTTTTATGTTCTTCCGTCGGCAACTCCGCCATGCATCCTGCTGCCGACACACTACATCTTGGTAAGCCGGGTCCCTGATTACCTCAGGGCCGCCTCGCCTAGACCCCCATCTCTCGTTGGCTCGCCGACCCAAGCTGCCGAAGGGATTGGTTACCACAACCTTAGCATGGGTTGCTCGACTTAGCAGGGCCCACCGCTTGTAGGTGAGAGTTGGAGTTGGAGAGGAGAGGCTAGTGACCAGCTCTTGCATGCAGGCCATATATTACGCATCACTCCCCCATTTGATTTAATTGCCTTCTCTCTTGAAGACAAATAATACACATTTGGTAGAGGAAATGCTAAAATAAAAACGTTCTTATCAACTAAAGTACAAAAACAATGTGTAAACATAAAAAAGGTTGCTGGGCACAAATTTATTGGCTCCAGGAAAATTAGTACAATATTTCAGAAATGCAAGAAGCAAATACATTAATTACGTTACTATAAAAATAATGAAATCTGCGTGATGTAAAGAAAAAATTAAAGTTAAATTACCTTAAAAGATTATATAATAAATACAGGTAAAGTTTTTATTTTGAGAACGTATGACTGCAAGAAGTCATCTGAACCGCATCGTTGAGATAAATTTAAAATATCTTAAAAAACAAACAAACTTTTACCACTGGTACCTGCTATAAGTATCAAGGATTCCATGGGATTATACCACCAGATTCAGATGGCTTGGAAATGCAAAAGGACCTTCAAGAATGTGAGTTTCAATAAATAAACAGCCTGTCACGATCCGTAAAGAACCACACTAAGTCTGTATTAAAATTAACACCATACATTTGTACTGGCGTCTGTTCTGGCAAATGTGGATGTCGTAAAGCAGGTTTAAAATGTCTTAGTTTTACCAACAAAAAAAATGCCAAGATCATTCAAGACAGCGAAGAATATGAAGGTGAAGGCTCTGATGACATAGATGCACGGGTGTATGATGGAAGATTGTCTGGAGTGTAGACCGTTAATTTTACTAATATTATAGTTATTGCTTTTACGTTATTGTGCGATTGTACGTACTACGTTTATAACAAAAAATGATAAAACTTTGTTACTTAAACGTAGTTGTTTTTGAATTTAAAAATTTATACATTTTTATATAAGAATGTATAGCCTACTAATAATATATTTATTCTTATTTCATCTTATTTTTATTAATTTTATATTAAAAAAGCGACGTCACAGTTATAAATAATTTTTCTTATTACTTAAAAAAAATTTAAAAAGTTTGTTGATTTATAATTTGTTCATGTGTTTAAAATCAGCAGCATTATAAAAAGTGTTTTTTGTGAGGGAACGCGCCGGAACGACATTCCGACACCAGTTTGAAAATGTGCTGTAATTCGATACAATAATTGAAAAATTAATTAAGAATTTCGTGCTATAAGGTATTTTTCCACACCAAGTGGCTTTTCTTACACTAACACATGTAGTGGCAGCAGAGGTAGCCATGGAAACGAACACTTGTCAATCATTAAAAGTAATTCTGTTGTGACTCTCCTTTATTATTACACCTTTTACTACTATACCTCACATTATTTTTATGTGTAGCTGTACGTGTACGCTACGAGTAATTCGATTGTTGTTTATTTCGTTACTGTTTATGTTTCACGGCAATGTAATTTTTAGGCCTACGACGAATTATTTTTGTATTTTATACGAATACGTATGCAAATAGATAATGAAATAAATATAGTGACAGCATATCGTCCCTGCTCATACAAGGAAAAAGCAAAAAACGTGCGTTGATGAAGTGACCGTATCTTCATCTTTACTGCAGCAGGAAACAACAACACTATTCAGAGATTTCAATTTCGGCTCAGCCTGATTTAGGATTGGTGGTATTACCGGTTTTCGGTACTACGTGGACAGATGTAGGCTTACGTAAATGAAGGCTGGATTGTTTTACAAAAGGATGGGTTTGTGAAGAAATACTACTGACTGTGTTTTAAAGAAGGAAAATTGGGCTGCTTAATCTGCTAGTCTTGGGGTAGAGGAAGAAATGGGATTAAGACGTGTATGAGAGTGGGTTAATGTTGAAGTTTTGTCTTATGGTGAAAACAGAAAACTCCAACTCACTTTATTAAGAAAATTAATTTTGATCATAAGGACAGTGTTGACCGTAAGACTGCAGTGAAAACTGATTAAAGAAAAAAAAATAAAACTTGAATGAGTGTGTTTAAAATTACGTAAAGAAATGGAAAAAGAAAAGGAAAGTGTCTGCGAAATATTTTGCACAAATTATATATTTAAAAAAAGGAATCAGTAATTCAATAGATTTGAGGGAGAGATTAACTTGCAAGAACTTAATGGTTTAGTATGGGGAGGAATATGGGGACCATATAGTAGAGGAAATAAGAAAATATCATTGAAGGAAATTGTTGAGTCAGAAAGTAGATTTTCAATCGTTATTGATGAATCAATAATCATAGTCAGCCAAAAGTCTGTGCTAATCGTAAGTTGCTGTACTTTTCTTGAGCGTGTTGAAAATAAAGACCTATTGAACATTTTTTTGTGGACCTGATTGAACTTGACAATGTCGCTACGAATGGAATATTCAAGTGTTTAACGTCTCACAGTGGGGCACTGGGATTAACAGAAGAATTTTTTAATGACTATCTGGTATCTTTAACTTGTGATAGAGCTGCTGTAATGCTGGATACTCGTGGCATTGTTGCTGCTCTCTTAAAAAAAAATTATCCTGACAAAATGATTCGGCACTGTGCCAGCGGTAGGCTAGAATTTTCAGATAATGGTGCAGTTAGAGATATAGGGGTAGTGAATAGGTTTAAAGTCTTCCTGGTGGAACCTGTATTCCTTTTGGCGAACCTGTGTGCCATATATCATGGTTCACAAAAAAACACAAGGGAGGTGTGTGTGTGTGTGTGTGTGTGTATGTGTGTGTCTGTGTATTCCTTTTAAAAGCTCAGCTGCTGAGAATTGGTAGAGTTTTGTCACTACATGGGTGTCATCAAAGTATAGTGCTGTTTTTGATGCGTAACAAAATTATGAAACTTTGGTTTCTCACTTAGAAGTAGTAAGAGTTGATCAGAGCCGTGATAAGAAAGAGTAGTGTTTATAAAATGGTGTCCAGGAAAATAACTTGAACAAAGTTTGTTTTAGACTTTGGACTGCAAGAACTTTACAGAACTCAATGCTGACCTACAAGAAAGAAACATTGGCAAGTACAAAACGAAGTCTAGTTAAAATTAAAAAAAAAAGTAAGAGATTCCCGGTACTGCGTATAAACACTCACAACAGGCGGTGCTGCACTACACGAGACAGCTAAAGCAGGAGACTCAAAATATCTCCAAACGTATTTTAAATCAACCTGAAGCAATATGTAGAGAAACGAGCTTCTTTCGAGGAACTGTCAATGTACGACAAAGAAGTAACTCTATTGATCATCTAGTCATCTTGTGTTAGCTTAATAAGTTCAAATTTATTTAAACCGTTTTCAAAATTTTTTAATTTTTTAAATCCAAGTTGATTTCATTTCTATTAGAATATAAGGTGCACTATGAAACTAAAACAATTAAATGCTAATAATTTGTAATAGGGATTTATTTTCCTGTTATTTATGAATTCTGTCTACGACTTGGAAGTTCCAATTTTGCATTACTCGTAGATTAAAAGTTACCATGCACCGCGGTCAATAACCCTCTCCCTACACAACATTTCATCAATGAGATCCTCCACCTTTTTATCCACAAAAAAGAACTGATTATAAGTGAAAATAAAATCGGTCGTATATCGGTTAATTTTTGTAGGACTGAGGCAAACAAAAAACAAATTAAAGGCAATTGTAAACGTCTAAGAAAAGTCCTGATTATATTTTTCTAAATAAAGTACGTAGTTTTTGAGTATCATACAAAAACGCGTATATTTTATTATCGCAGAACGTACCGGCGAGCGCAATGAAACCATCCCTTCTCAATCAATTTTAATCATTTAAAATAAAAAAATACAGGAAATCTAACAATATAAACGTTTTGATTATAATTTTTGATAAAATGTACATTAAAATTTTGGGGGGGGGGAGGGATTACTGTAACGCCGCGCTTAGATTATCTCTTCCAATTAACAAATGATGTTTCACCCTATTCATATCGGCAGGTTCTTTGCATTCTTAGTGGGTAGAATCATTTTACTCTCGTAAATTACATAGACCTACTTTTTTGTAAGTTTCTGTTAACAATCCATGAAGAAACGCACTGTTGCTTTTTAAAATATATATTTTAAGTGTGTGAATTCAGTTAACCCATCAACAGTTTAAAAGAAATCAATATAATTGTGAACGTGAACCAGTGTTCATAATAGGCGGTACAAAATGGAGGGTTAACAAACATTGAAAATCGGTAGAGGAAAAAGCTGCAGAAAGTGTAAACAATTCCTAAATCCCACTTTTCATAAATATATTCTGTCATAAAATTGTTTTAGCTAGTAAAAACCTCTATTTTTAAAAACGAACTAAATAGATTTTTAAAGTAGTAAACCTACAGAATTTGATACATGTCGATATACATTAATTTAAGTATGTGTACGTACACACTATATTAAATATGAGTATAGGTATTACATATTTGAAGAAAATAAAGCTGCATGCAAGCTACATTTAAGAATATATTTCACTTTCACTGATATCTGCTATAGAAATTTCTAAACGATCGGATATATTATGCCACAGTTTACCAGTATCGAGCATGTAATCTACTAGGTTGTATAAACCTTGTTTGTCCCAGTTGAAGTTCTTTTTTATCTGACGGAGGTTGACGTACGCCTGAAGAAACAGCGGTCCTTTAATTCTGTAAACATTATAGGATACTTCCCATGCATGGTGAACCCCTTTATAAAGTTCTTGATAGACATGATACAAAAGACCATTATAATTAAGCAGCGTGGGTACAATTTCACACTTGACCTCTGGTCTTGGATCACAGAGCATCTGGCTTAAGCGTTTGTCTAAACGTGTCAAACTTGCTCCTATATCAAATTCATCCGAAAACGTTGAGAACGGACAGAGTATTACGTAAACAAATATCACTAGCCTCATTGCCAATTACTGCATAAACATTTTCATTTCTTGTGAACTGTTGAAAAGAAATATGATTGAATCTTATATAAATTTGGTTCGTAACAATCAGCGATTTAAAATAATTGGTGTATAATTAACAATATCATTTGAAATATAGTGTACTAGAATACTACAATGTCTCATATTACAGACAGCGTACAATGTCAATAAAATACGCCTACAATCTCTTATCAGGGAGATACACTGGAGATCAAGTTATCGTTTCTGTTTTAGTATTCATAACATTTTCATGGTTAATAATTATAAACTGTTAACGGTCTTTTTATACAAGTGTTTATAAACGATTTTTGAGTTTTATAGCTGTAAGTAATTACATTTATTATTTTTTTTAATTAAACTATATTTGATAAATTAGAACCGCAATTTTTAATTAGACTAAGTTATTTATCTAGTAAAATTTTAAATATCCGTATATTCAGTATATTTTATATATAGTATTTCGTGATTGCCAGCCGACCACAGGTGAGCCTAGTTTTAATGAAAAACTATGAACCATGAGCCTGATTTTTAAGCTATGAAACCAAATTTCTGGGTACTGAACATACACATGTTCAGTGTGTGAACACGATTTATAAATTTACCATTCTCTTAATAATAATAATAATAATAATAATAATAATAATAATAATAATAATAATAATAATAATAATAATATCATCATATTCGTCATCATTATAATCACACTTTCATTATCAAATGAGATCTGGCGTTGACTTCACTTGTGAATTTTATGGTCAACTCTTCAAATTTTGTTTTTAATCAATCCTGATTCTGTTAGGTTACCAAAGTTTTCTAATTTCTAGTCCTACTTCTTGGTACAAGAAAATAAGCAATGATGAAAAACAGCTCAAGATTTTAAGAAAATCCATACTTTTCCGAGATCGACATCACTAATTCTGGGAATTCAGGGGAAAGTATTATTGCTTCAAGATGATCCTTTAAGAAGAAACTCGTTGTTCTTAAGATATCTACTATCAGGCAGTCGAAATTATTCGTACCTTAGAAGTAAGAAATGAGGAGCTGGGTACTAAGCTTAGCGGAATAGAACCTCGAAGTAAATAACTGAGAAGTGAAGTCACTGGAGGAAGGTAATAAAATAATAATAGTATGTTCACCTCTGTCCCATTGAAGTAATTTAGGAGAGGCATGATTGGCAGTATAAAAAGAAGATCGTGTGGGTAGGACTACGACGCAGTAGCGTACTATTTTATTAAGTGTTATTCTGTCGCACATTTATACAGCATGAACCGTCTTCGGGCCTGAACAAGCGCCGCTAAGGCTAGAAGCCCCAGTGCCACACCCACTGATTTACTAACCCATAAGATAAAAATGAAGAGCTATTAAAAGCGCAGATTAATAAATAAGCAGACGACAGCAACACTGGATTCAAAAATATTATCTTGTCAAAAAATAGTTGGAGAGGAACAGGTTGGATCTTCAAGAGGGAAAAGCCGAGGACTCAAGAAAGAAAGTTTTGTCCAGAAGTTTAAAGAAGTTTAACTTCAAAGAATAAATGAAATTCAAAAACGTGGTGTCGACCAAAATAGGCTGAACCACAGAACAGAAACAATTACCCTTGTAACATAAATTGGACATAGATAATATGTTTAAAGTCATCATATTAACCAATAATGTGAGTACAATAAATCGCTAACTTTTAATATCTAGGTCTTAGAAGTACAAGTCTCACAAAACATCTTTCAGCAATAGAAGAGAAAGTGATTTGAGGACGAAAATATAAAAAAACCTAACTGTTACTAACGCTATTGAAGCCACATTTAATTTTATGTTTTTTAATATTGTACAATAGTTTTTTACAGTAAACTGACTACGACGATAATCACGTTAATTTACACAATACTGTGACCGTTTTGATCGTCTTCAACTGATTTTGATTTGAGACGGAATAAGATAAATTTAAATATACAATTAAGTCTGACGATCTGTGGTCGAAGAACAAAAGTCGAGGACTATATTTAACCACTTTCTGTATTCATTGCTATCTTTTATATCGTGACAACCACATGAGGACTGAATGCAGTCAAATCCTTAAAAAAATGAAAAAATGCCCAAGGTAAGGGGAAACAATCAGCGAGAAAAGACTTGCCGCATTGAAGTTTAAGTTTGACAAAAAAGAGGATGTTTTGTGTGTGTGTGTGTGTGTGTGTTGTAATAAAAAATTAATACCTCTTAATTAGCCACACGTTGGTTGCGTCAATTTGTTATATTACACCCTGTTTATACCTTTTGGGTGTACGTAGTTTGCCCCAAGTTGCTGGTGCCAAATTTGTAAGTAGACTCTTTATGCTAAAATAAATACTCAAACTCCTTATTCGTTCTTGTTTAAAATTCAATTATTTTTATTAATCTTTTTGCAACTCAGTCCTGTTGTAGAGCATGTAAAATCTCAATCTCAGAGTTCATGTATAAGTCATGTCAAAGTATAGTACATAAATCATAAACATATAATATAACATAATATTTATAAATTTATGTTTTGTAATTAGGTGTTGTTGATGTATGTTGTGTATCAGTGGGTTCTTTGGATCACACAAAAGTGCAAATGAACAGTTGAAAGAGAAACTCTTACTACTAATAATTATTGGTGTACAATTAGAATTCACTGTTCTAAAGTTTTTATTGTTTTTTACTATAGTATATCGCTGTGATTCGAACTTTAAATGTTAAGATGTTTTCTAATATCTGGGTTGACTATTGGATAGATCTCACCCATCTGGTAGTTTTCTTTACGATCTTCTTTCTTGATCCCTTGCGTCTGGACTTCTAGTTTTCTGCACCATCGATTAAAATATCCTTCTTCTATTTATTTCATAGTGTTTCAGTATCGTTCGTCTCGTATTCTCCTTTAATTTGTATAAAAACCAGCATTAAAATTCGACACGTTCTGCCTAGTTTCAATATTTTTTCCAACAATCCTCCTTTCTATTAAAACACTAATTTACTCAGATAAGGTCTTGGCAATGATATATTTATCGGTCACAGGCAGTGGTGAAGTTACATGGAGGCAATTGAGGCAATGCCTACCCTAAAACTTCTGTAGAATAAAAATTATAAATACGTATGAACTACGTAACGTAAAGATTATACATTGTTACTGTGACTGTCGAATTTATTAAGCCGAAATGTGCTTTACAGAGCGACCGCTAGATGGTGACAGGTGAGATTCGGCATAAAGCGAATGAGGCAACGTGAACTTGCCTCAGAGTTTTTTGTATACATCTTACGTAAGCAATGTGCTGGCGCGAATTGGAAGTGCGGGGGAGGGGGATTGTCCCGTGCTGTACTGTACACATAGAGCGTTGAGGCATGTCTCACTTCTATGGTGCAAACAGTTAAGTTAAAGCGCGCTGTGTTGTTTATAAGTGTGCTTATTTTATGCGGTTATTAAAAGTGTGCCTGTTATTCCGCTGAGCTAACAGATGATCAAGATTGTTTCTTGAATTGTTTGTAACATTAAACATATAATATAGAAACTAATCAAGTTTAAAAATAAAGTTCAATCAGATGTATTATTGTGTATGACTTATACAAGGATTGTTTAATAGAAACACGTTTAGAGCTGTAAAGCATTTTTTATTCAACGATTTTAAAATAAGTCTCCATTAACATTAAGACATGAGTCCCACTCTTGCACTAATCTGTAGATTCCCTGCTAGTAAAATTCTTACGGCTATTTCCGGAACCATTCGCTAACAGCAAACTCTACCTCAGCGTCCGATTTGAACCACCGTCCTTTTAGTGATTCCTTAAAAAAATTTTAAGGTAAGATTTTTGCCTACCCATTCATTAACTACTAGCTTCACCACTGGTCACAGGTTCGGTCTCCCAATTTATAATTAATATTATTCCGTAGAATCTTATTCTATCTTCGTCACTATTACATTATAAGTTTGTAACGGAAGATTCTTTATTTTTTAATTATTTCCACTTGGTTTTATTGCACTATATGAGTTACCTTGTGGTTTCATATAGCCTAAATTATATGTTTCATGTGATGTTCATATTGTAAATATGTTTATTCACTTACACTATACACTGTTATTACTTCTTAAAATCTTTCACCGTTGTTCTCACCTTCTTACACTGTTACACTCCCTAACTTTTATAACCATTGTCCAATATTATTATATTTGTAATTTTATATTAATTACAAACTGGAGTTCACTTATACGCAATAGCTGTTTGAGGTTCACAGACCTCCTCATAGTTTTAATCTAAGGCTATATTCAGTGTCTTCTTTCTTACATGCTAAGTTTAATATTTGTACATTATATGTTTATTAAGAATTATTTATATTTTTGGTCATTTGATTGTCTCTTCTGGGTATTTGTCATCGTCAGTTATTGTTTTGTCATGTTAATTGCATTATTTAATTCCTAAATTTGCATTCTCTATTTCCCTATTTCCTGATTATTCATTTATGATAATATCTCCCTTTTTGTTTCGATTTCTTTTTATTCCTTGAAAATATTAATTATCTTTAAGTAATATATTATCTCTTCATTACTGTATTTATTAAGTTTATTTTATCCTTCTATTTCTTTTAATATTAATAAGATTGCGTTTCTGCATATTTCACTACGAATTTCGATGGTATACTTGTCTTTCTTTGGAGGTGGAATCTTGTTACCTTATAGTGTTTGTGTAACTCCCCACAAGCATGAGTCTTTTAGTAACTCCATCCTCAGCCTGATGCCATAGTATGCGTTCCAAAGGTCCGTTTCAAGGACTAAACCCTGTGTCTCTTCGGCCGTGGCAGTCCTTCCTGCGTTCTATAAAGCAGTGCTGTCTGCCTGATGTAATTATCCACCATCCGCAGCAGGTACTTAAGCATACGAAAGTCATTTTCCAGCGCGTGTCGTTCCACTTCACGGAATTGAACGGGTTTTTTACGTCCAATGTCACCAACAGCAAACCACTTCCAGAGAAATGGTTGTAGTCCTCCTCTCTTCTGACAGCCTCACGCACTTCTTGGTACCTCGTCTACCGTCGATCTTCCTGACCTGAAACCGAACTGCTTCTTGTGGAGACCTCCTGCAGCTCTGATCGCGGTTGCGAGTTTTACTCTAATGAGTTTCTTCTGTAACTCACTAAGACGATGTAAGACGACGGGAATTGTGAGTTACCTTTTCTCTTGCTTCACTTTTCTCAAGCCCTTTTTGCTTCACTTTTCCCTTTACCTTTTCTCAAGTGCACCGTCTTCCAACCAACACAGAAAATCCCCCGATGTTAAGTACGTGTTGTAGATCTCCAGCAACAACTACGACTTCTGATAAACGACTGCCTTTAGCACCTTCGTTGGGGATCCCGTCCGCGCCTGGTTGTCCTTCATCGTTCTGACTGCTAGCTCCAACTATTCGACTGTAATAGGAAAATCTCTGACGTTGCCGAAGTTAGTTACACCTCGCTCCTGATGGGTGGTGAAGGGAACTCTTGACTTTTTCATTGGTCACCACGTCCTTTACACAGAAGGTCTTCAAGGCCTTTTGCGTGACAATCTTGAACCCTCGTGTAATATAATAATTATATTAATAAAGAAAATAATAACATCTCAAATACAATTGTAAAGAGACGAGCCCTAAATAGAAAAATCAATTGTGGAGCCCTCAGAATACCAAGAGGCATCCGAAGAAATAGTTTGGCTGAAACACAGATAGGCCTATAACTTAGCATGTCTTAGACACAGGCTATTGGATGAGAAATAGATAAGATACATATAATCATTGTATACAATAAAATAATAATAATAATAATTTTAATATTTTCCCGGGGGGGGGGGGAGAAAATGCATTATGCGCCATCAGGAGACCTCCCAGATATTTGACCGCCATGAAATGTACCATGGTAAGGACCCGCCGTCTCGTGACCGAGATTATTTACGTCTACTCCGATGCGTGGCTCAGGTTTTGTTCTTCCATACAGCAGCTGACCATACTTTACTACTTATGATGTTTTAACAAGGGTAATTTTTTATATGACGAACGATAACTGCCGTAAATTCAAACAGAATCAACTACGTTTTTGCATACCTTTTTGAATTATAGAGAACTCAAGGTCTGTTGATTTTGTTGAAGATCGGTTAAGGGAAAGGGATAGTTTACCAGCAACATTTTATGTTTTAACAAGGGTAATTTTTTTATGACGAAAGATAACTGCCGTAAATTCAAAGAGAATCAAATAATTTTTTGTATACTTTCCTGAATTGTAGAGTTCTCAAGGCCTGTTGATGTTGGTGAAGATCGGTTAAGGGAATGGGATAGTTTACCTGCAACATTTTATGTTGTAACAAGAGAAATGTTTACATGACGAACGATAACTGCCGCACATTCAAACAGAATCAAATATTTTTTGCATGCGTCCCTGAATTGTAGAGGACTGAAGGTCTATTGATTTTGGTGAAGATCTTTTAAGTGAAAGGGGTAGTTTACCTGCAACACTTTTTGGTTTAACAAGAGTAAAGTACTTAATTTTGATAAATAAAATTTCCTGATAAGAAGCTCATAATAATCCACTGTAGAAACGAAGATGAAATGTCTATAAATGAAGAGGTTAGGTGATCGGGGTGGGGGTAATTTTCTATTAATGAAACTTATAGTTGAAGGGGGAGGGGAGAATTTTTTATATGTGTACTATTATTATTGATGTTGTTGTTATTATTGATGAAATGCAGTTCTGTAGAACAGTATTCGTATGTTAATTTCATTTACTTATAATAGTGCTTTTTAGTGTGTGTGTGTGTGTGTGTGTGTGTGTGTGTGTGTGTGTCCGTGTTCATAATGTAGTGTATACGTGTGTAATGTGTAAACAACATGAATTGACACTTCACAGTACAACATGACGTATGAACGTCTCATTCCAGTAGGTAATGTCCTTCAAACGATGACTATGAAGCAAACGTGTCAAGTGTGGAGAGGGTGTTAAATACACCCTCTTAGGTTTATACTCTTAGGTTTACTTTTCCTGTACCCCCACACGTAGACTTTTTAGCCACGCATGCACCACACAAGTACACACGCGCGCGCACACACGGAGACACGCACGCCACATTCTCACCGGTACGTTCACCCCAAGTATATAGGTAAATATTTAGGTACCTATATATTTGGAGTTAGGATGGCTGAAAAGCTGAATTTTAGTTTTTAGAAAACGTATTTCAAATTATTTTGTAAAGATTACAAGTGAGTTAAAACGAAAAAAATTAATGAAATACAATGTCGAGTGATTCGGATTAATATCGGGCTGTTTGTCACTTATATTATTAGAGCTCACGGACCTTCTTTTTCTTGAACATACAGTCATATTGAATAAGTTTTAAAAATATTAATTTATAAATTTAAATATACATAAAGTTAAAAACTTAAAATCATAAAATATTACAATAAATATATTTGCATATTTTTTATATATACTACCTTCTTTTTGCTGGTTTATTGTCATTTTCGGTATAATTCAACAAGTCACAAAGTCAAATTATTCATTTTGGATAGTTTTCAATCACGGAAAAATAAAGAATTTATGTGAGCCAAATAAGGGCTATGTTACAGTATGACAGATAATTTATTTCTAAAAATCCAGCGCAGTTCTGTGTAAAAATGAATCAGTGTAAACTGTCAGCTACTACCACCAGAAAGCTGAGTCCGCCATCTTATTTGTGGTGTCGTGGGCGAGCGAGTAACGTGTTTGTCACGACGTAAAGTGGAAGTCGGTATTTCCGGTGAGTAAACTATTCTTCGTGTTATCTTACTCTGTCATTAAACTATTACGGAGCATGCTTATTTTTTAAATGAAGACTTTCTCTTCCGTATACTGTTTTGTACTTACTTATTCCTAACGCGTTTTCAAATTAGAAGGCGAAATTACGCTATGTGTAGGGGTTCCCTTTAAAGTCATGTTCGAACCAAGGCCAATAACATCAATTGATATTATTATTGGTATATAACTTAACTATATACGACAATTGTTCTAAAAATTAATATTTTCATTTTAACATTACCATTCACACATTTCGTTTTTGCCTTATATTTTGTTGTAATACTGTAATGTTATAATATTAATGTAGATCTGTTATTTGTAATATTAATATGTGAATTAATATGTGTTTGAGTTACTTTAGACATGTGATAAAGAGTAGTTGATCAGTGTCGAGATAGTAGAAATAATAGTTTACTAGCAGAGTTCAGTAAAGCTTGGTAATGCAACATTTTGTTAGTTTTAAGTTTGTATACTTTATTTGACTCTTAATAAAAAGGGGTGTCTTGAATTTCCAAGTTCCTTATTCAGACATTGTATACGTCTAATTTACATTACTTCACTTTGCTACTCGAGTAAATAATTAAGTTATACTGCAGTGTGACAATTTTTAACCATGACTTCTTAGCCTTGTAGTATCTCTATGTACATTTTTACTGGGTGTTTGCGTACATTTACGTTATAGGCAGGCGAAGCTGGCATTGTAAGAGGAAAAAACCAGAGTGGGCTGAATGGATTGCCGATCTACTAAACGAAACTATGAAGTTAGTCAATGAGACAGTGGGACAACGAGAGTAAAACAGGGCTGACTGTTCCATCAGTATTCAAGGGAGACTTTACGGAATCACTTGAAAACGATTCACCTTGATGCGGTGAATGTTAGGAGGACGCGGAAGTATTACGAATTTAACATGTGCGAATTCTATTGGTTCCTTTGATTTTCTTTTTTACAGTTTTACCTCTAAAGTAAAAAAACAAGACAAGTCATAAACATTTCTTATTACTAAATACTTTTTGTGCTTACTACAAATGAATTTATACCTCTATGACTGCAATTATTAGCGGTTACTATACAATAATGTAATAATAATATATAATATAAAATTAAAAATATAAACAATCTGCTTATATTTAAACAGACGCGAGACGAAACTACTCATAAAGCTGCGAAACATGCTTACAGAAGACTACAAATACTTTACATTAATTTTACCGTTACAGTGGCAATTTCACTTCTGTTTTTTCATTATTCAAATATTCAAATAGTACTAACACAAAAAGAAATGTTTATTATACATTATGAACCAATGTCTTCAATACGAATCTCTTACAGTAATTTGTTCCCATCTTAATAATGTCGCACAGGACAAATATTCTTAAGCACACGGCTATAGCCTAATTGTTAATGTGGCTAGTCAGTAAAACGTAATCATAAAACGTTTTCATCTAGAATGTTACCGTTGTTGTAATTACTTGTCTAAGCAGTTAAATTAACTGATGTTAAACTGAATCCTTGGTAAATTCCATAAATAATTGTTCCATAAATAATGTCACCATGTTAGTGCTTTAGGGTTTAATACCACCCTTGGCTGCTTCCCTACCTGGTTCTGCGAAGCGCCATGATTCTTCAGTAAACCGACTTCTATACGTTGCATTTATTTCTTGAAACAATATTTTAGCGTAGCTAATGTGGTCCTTTATGAGATCAATTTGATCTTCATTCCAACTGTATAGATTTTTTAATTTCTCGAAGTTTACCTTCATTTTCGTAATTAATGGCCCGTTAAGGAAAACTAGCATTTTGCAATGATTTTCGGTTTCGATATCGTCTCTTCTTTGATAGGATTTTGAAAATAACTGTAAAATTCCGGTATGCATGAACAAATAGTTGAATACAAATGGATACACTTTATCTTTCACATTGGCTTGGACTAAGTCGTCAGTTATGTTGCAGTCAAGTGTCCGCAGCACGTATTTCAAGTGTATTGTTGTGACTTTCACAGCTGCACACAGAACTAACATTAATATTAACATGTTTAATCCTTTCTTATAATCTATTGATTTATTTGCGTTCGGTGTGTGCGTGAATGTAACCACCTGAAGCACCCATTAATATGTCAAACTTTGACCTACTGTAGTAAACAAGGTGACAAGCCGTCTCGTATGGTGACTACAGCGAATTTATGTGGGAGTTTTACTGAGAATGTTTGCAGTCTATAGTCGTTACAAATCAGACATGGAGACGACGTGTTCAATATTATCTTTACTAGAGCAATAGAAGTTGTGGTAATGCTACAATAGTTAATTATTAATGTAACGGTTAACAGCCAAAGTTCAAATAAACGTATCATTAAAAGAAACCGAGAGATAAATTTTCCAGTGGTATAAAAGTATTTTTACCATACCACCCACTGTCGTGGGCAACCAAGCTTTAACGAATATTATGGAAGAAACCTCTTTAAAAATATATGCCGAATATTCTATAAAGTTTTAGGGAATTTACGGAAAAAATTACTGTCAAAATTATTTCAGGGTTATTTTTTGCGACTTTTTAAAAATTCATTTTCAGTTGTGGTTTCTTTAACTAGCATTTGTAGGAACTGCTGAAATTTACGTGAGCTTACTATAAAATTGGCTGCTTAAGTTTACTCTACAAATAAACGCCAGAACTCTCTTCCGCTAGCACTTTTAGCGCCCATTTTAGTGCACGACAATTTATAGGTTTACCGACAATTTCTGTAGCCGAAATTTACATAGGTTTACAGACAAATCTGCTATAAGAAAACTGCAGAAGAACACGCCACAAAGAACTAAGGAAGCACTCCTATTTAGTGCTCTCAACAGACATCTCTAACAAACACTCCATGGAAGATATTCACTGCACACTTAAGACGCCGACGATCACCAAGACACCCCAGAAATAATGACAGACCACCCAAGAGAAACTTAAAGACAGAGAGAAGACTCTAAGACAACTATGGAATAAGCTCAAGAAAAAATCTAAAGTATTTGGGGGGAAAACTCTAAGACACTTAGGGAGTACACTCAAGGAGATCAACTTGGATATGTCAAGAATATTCACATAAAACAGCGCTACAGTTGTACCTAACAGAACATTGCAAAATAGTGTGTTACAGTAGTTTACAGACTTTCTTATCAACCACAGCGTAACTGACAACACTGATAACTGAAGTAGTTTGTTTTGTAATCTATCAGTTATTTAGTTACTCTTTAACAGCGACTGACATGCATCGAGTTTCAGTGTGGGCAAAGATTTTTCTTGAAAATCTAGCCCGTTTAAAGTTACTACTCTACTGTGTTAATGTTGTAAGTGCTATAGAAGACAAAACATATGAACAAATCTGTGACTTATTAGACAAAGGAAGTATGGTTATACCAAACAACTAGTGATCAAATAAACGAATATTTATTAAACTCTTATCATCAAGTATAAATATTGATGATTCTAAATTTTAGGACAAAAGTAATTCGAGTGTAGTGTTTAGTTTTCTTTCTTCATATTTTTTTGACATATTTGCCGTATAAAAAGGAACTGTTTATAGCAGCTAGAAAATGGTCTCGAGAAACGTGTATAAAATCCATAACGCTATTTGCTGATAAAACTTTGTTTGACACTCTTAGCTAAAACTATAATGATCTCGAGAGACGTTAAAAATATGCTATAATATGGGGATTGTTTCTGCAACGATAGGTAGGCGTTTTTAATAAAAATCCTGATCACTTTCTCTTACTACACACTTATCGAAATTATCAAGAAAAGTTTCCTTTTCTCACATGTTTTATATATTTCCCCTGTGTGGAGAGTTCCCATTTCCTTTCTTAAATATTTAAGGAAGCCTTCAGATTTACTACAGTAGTACGCAGCTCGATTTGTTACTTGATATACTGGGTACGTCAGTGAGTTTCGTTACTTTTCTTATCATATTTTTCAATTATATTACATATTATTACACGGCTTTCACTGTGAACAAAGAAGTTTCTTTTTATTTTTCGATGACCATTGAAGAGACACTATTAATCGAAAGATGCGAATAAACAAATAACAGGATAATTCACAAATTCTGCAAGTAACTACAATGTGCACTAATTCTGAACGACACTTCAAAAATTCGTATTTTGAATGTTACTGAAATAACTGAAATACTGAAATGTTTTGAAATGTTAGTTGAAAAGTACTAAGTTGTAAACACAAAACCAATAATGCCTGCAGTATTTGAACGCAATTAATACCGCAACGGTGAAAACTGTACTGCAGTACAATTGCAAACTGTTTAAAGTCTGATTTCCTTTGTGAGTGGATGCCATTTTGCCCTGTGAAGGGGGTGTGAAACCGGCGTGAGTCGTTGGTTTTGACAAACAAACGTTACTCAAATAAACACACTCATTCATATTTTACACCCACCTTCAGGGATAACGAATTCAGTCTACAGAAGTAGGTATCACTGAATTGATATTACATTTTGGATATAATGACTGTTGGTTATAACGAGATTAATTAGCTGGATCCTTGGACGTCGCTGTGTAAACAATGTCTTTTGTAGCGTTCTGTCAAGCGTGAAATCTGTGAATGAGATGGGTGTAATTCTGAAGAATGTGAGACGGAACCATTTACAGATATGTTATCCAGTTAAATAAATGCATTACAACATTTTAATGTAATGGGCACCATATTAACAAATATATGTAGTGGTGTATTATCAAGTACGTCGTCATGTAGGTTTTTCTAGAAAAACCGGTTCACGTGGTTCAGGAGACTTTTCTAGAAAACGAAAAATGTACTATTTCTGCTTATTGGAGAATAATTTAACTTTAAACTGACCAATAAAAATGCGTAGATAAAACTTATATCGGACTTTGACAGGCAGATGAGCGCCACTATTGAATGTTAACTCATCAGAATTTTTAGAGGAGTCGTGTGTCTGCGTACTTGTACAATCGTACGAATAAGTAACAGACCAGACTTCCCTGGAATAGTGAGGAGTACCGAAGTCTCGAGTAACGGGTTCGGTCTGACTTTTCCGTATGGGAACATGCGAATTGGAATAAAAACTGAGAATTTCTCATCTAATTGCAGGGCAATTAATTATAATAATTGTAAATACATAAATTTAATTTATGAACAGTCAATTCAGTAATTTAAAATAAATAGTCACATGTTTACCTCATTTGTGTGAAAACTTAATCATCATAAATTTTATATCAGTTCAGCATATAGGCTACATTCAGTACGTGTGCGTAATCAGTAAAGAATTCTTATTGCTTAATCTTTATGTTTATTTCTATTTGACAGAAAATATAGCCTTCTAGAAAAAAATATATTTTTTTCTGATTTCTAGTTACTTATAGAAGAGTAATTTTCATTTTATTTGGGTAAAGAGACCTATTATTTTTTGTACATAAGTGTGTTTTTCCAATAAAAGTATCAATTATTATGTTATGTGTTATAAATTATTTAATGAGGACCCTCTCCGCCAGTCACATCTAAATACATAGCCTATATATTCCTTTACCGTGTCTGTAATTCAATATTGTAACGAGAACCCTATCGAACAGCCGAGAGCGTCCTCCACCCGTTCCTTCGCTAGTCGAGCAGTCAAGGCCGTACTCAAGTACGTTCCAGAGTGTTCAAGAACACTTGAGATATGCATTAAGCTGGCGTGCAGTAAGGATGGAAAGTTATTTGGAACTCTGCGCGACCTATAAAAGCAAGAGGGTCTGGCTTAGTCAGTCAGTTGACAGTGAGCGATTTCTTTACCGCGGATCGAGTGTTTGTTGAATTATTGTAGCGAAGTGTTATTGTGTTATAACTATTGTGGGACTCTATTATTTGACATTATTATTGCGTGTGGAAAAAATTAACTGAAATTATTGTACGATTTGATTACAAATTGTTATTTGTGATTAATTAAAGCTGGTTATTAGTGACTTAATTGGTGTCTGTGTTTGTTTCCACTGTACCATACGACGATCAGGGAGAGCGTCGTAACAGTGTATACCATGTATATGAGTGTTTTTGTGTTTTCAGTTTCATCTGATTAGCTTCAGTTACTGTTGATATGATTTTGTGTAGTTGTTTGACTATAGAGTGTCTTTTAGTAGTTGGTCTCTTGTGGTAGTGTGCTGAATTCCGTTGTTGCCAGCGGAGTGTCATCCGAATGTAGCTTATGGATGCTGATGCGAATTCGCCGTTTGTTTCTTAGGCGTTGGTTACGTTCGAATTCAAGTTTCCAGATTAGCTCTTAACTGATTTTGTTAATACATGACTATAATTTGGTTTTTTCAACTGAGTCCTTAACAATCTTTCACTTCTAAACTGTCGAAATCACCCTTAGTGATCACTTAGTTAAAATCAATGAAGCGCCCTAGTATGTTTTGTGTATAATCTGCTTCTCAGTATTAGTTTTCCTAATATACCTTTGTTATCAGCACAAGTCTGTCTAATTTCTTATGAATTACTGTGTGTATGTTTATAACATATTTCATATGAAACAGGAAGTGGGTGAAGTCTCATAAATATTTTAAGTAAAATATGTTGTGGTTGATAATTATGTGTTTTAATAATTCGATCGAGGTACCCACAGAATCCAGGGAGCGTTCAATTTTAAATGCTAGCGATACTTTTACAACAATGCCAATCCTTGTTTGTTTACCATCTCCACTATATGGATCAAAAGAATTAGGTTATGTGTGGTGTGGTCATTTCATCTATTATCTGCCTGTAACTAGTAGTAGGAGTATTTTTGGTAGTGGTGGTGGTGTGAATGGTTGGCGTAAGAGGATGAATGAGACTATAAATAGTAGTAGAAGTAAGAGGTGTCATATTAATAATTGTTGGAGGATGTATTACATAATTTACAATCAGATTACGCGCGCGCGCGCGCGCGCACACACACACACACACACAAATGAATCTAAATAAACACTTTCTTTAAGCGTACAGACTTCTCCGGTTTAGTCTTATAAAAGTTGTACATAGCTTTATCCCACAAGACCGTCGTTTCAGCGACTAGTCTCTTTAACTCATCAATCTCAGTTGAATTCCAATTAAATGTTTTCATGAGAACTTCGTCCTTCACCTTGGACGAAGAAAACTGTGGTCCGTCCGGGTTTTTCGATTTTATTTTGTTTATAACTTCCTTTTCAATAGGAGCATTAAAGCTATCTGTCACAGTTAAGTGGTACAGGTACCCATTGTAACAAGTTATGTCTTTGAACACATCGTCTCCATCCTCTTCAGCCAAAGGATTACTTAAAGCCTTGCACACACGTATGTCTAAATCTGTTAACCACTTATACATATCAAATCTAATTCCCCTTTCCGATCTTACATTCCAGCAGACACATAACGAAAATGTTAGAAACATTAAAATCATCTTTCTATTTTAAAATATTTCTAATCATATGTATTGTATTATACGGTTATGCAATACCATGATATCACATTAGAAGCGATTTTCCAGTCAACTGTGTAATCCAGAGTTTTCACCTGTCGTAGGTAGTCTATGAAATACTTATTGACGTCAAGTTCCTTCCAATCCAGTAATATCCATAGGCTCAAATAATCAATACAAAATTAGTCAGTAGAACCAATTGCTTCCAGTACTCAATAGAGTCAATTAGACACTATTTATGTATCTGATACATGACGTTTCTTTTACACAGGTATAGTAAAAGGATAAATTTTAGGTTTAAAAACAATTTATATTTTAAGGCATACTGATAATCCACACAAAACTACTGATTTATTAAAACGTTACTGTGACTCATTTGGAAACAATTATCACGTAGTTTAAAACACAACTAACTCTACAAAACGATCTTAAAAAAATATATTATTCTTGCGACGTTTATGGTTTTCTTATCGGCCTCCACACTGTAATTAGCGAGTCATTATTTAATAACAACTACCGTATTGTGTTGTCATAAATATTAATGAATTACGAATAACTACCAGAATAGTCATATTACAGAAACAATATACTAGCACTATCATAAACAACAAACCAATAATAACAGTAATGATGATGATTATGATAATTAATTAATAATAATAATTGATTAATAATTGATAAATAATAATAATAATAATAATAATAATAATAATAATAATAATATCCCTCGGACATCCAATCCTACGGCCGGCCTACAACATCTTGTCCTCGTGGGTGATAACAGGCAACAGGTGTTACTCTTTAACTGGCTAACAGGGCACTGGTAGGTGAGTTTGACAAGGTTGTGTGTACCGCTCGATACCACACCGTAACCACGGTGGAACCGATGACGTCGCAATGGTTGGATGGCTCTACGTTAGTGAGTTGCAAACAATGGCCTCAGGTGTTTGAGGGTCTTCTGCTGGCCCGTATCTCGCCGCTGTTGGATAATTTCATCCGCAGCAAACAGTTCGGATTTTGTAGAGAGCATTCGACAACTTTGCAATTCATACGAGTTGTTACGGATTTGTCCGACGCCGCCAAAAAGAAAGAGTCTACGGGCGTAAGAGTCTTGACAGTGTCTGGTACGAAGGCATTCTCTTCAAACTGGCCCATTCTCCCATTCTACCGTCCATTGTGCATTTCTTGCGATCCTACCTCAGCGGTCGCACCTTCAGGGTTAGCGTCGAAGGGTCCTGTTCTTCAGTTCGACTCGTCGCCGCTGGCGTCCCGCAGGGATCTGTCCTCGGCTCCGTTCAGTACCTCGTGTACACGAACGACCTGCCTGTTTTACCCGGAATCACGTTGTTTTTATTTGCCGACGACGCAATGTATTATTGCAGCTCCCTGTCCCCGCGTTTTGCGAGCAGAAAGCTGCAGCGTCAGTTGCTTCCGGACTGACTACGAAAGTGGCGGGTAGCGATAAACAAGGAGAAATCCGAGGCGATCTCCTGTTTGAGCAAGAAACAGTGCGCACCCCACGCCGCTCGAGTAACTTACCGAAACGGTCTGTCGCACTCTTGACATAGGGAAAAAACGTTTCGGGTAAAGGTGATACGTGTGGGTCCCAAAGTGTTACCTGCGCGAACAATAGGCCTGCAATAAACATGGCCCTCGAGAGGTCTTGGGGAATAGTTTTACACTCTCTTCTCTTAATTGCCTAGAGAATATTCATTCTCATATATGAAAAAAAATTTAGATGGAAATTAACGCAACTGGCTATACAGTGTAACAAAATTTTCCTTTTATTGGCCTTTCACAATGAAGCGGATGAACCCAACAATTTTTGTTTCGTTTTCTTTTCCTATAGCGAATAACTAAAGCACAAACAGCGACAGCGTCTTCAAAAGACATCTTGAGCGAACGAAAAAACTAAAGAAGTAAGGAACGAATTAAGTGGACGAGCAACTGTTTCGTCTCAGTGTGCGCAGGTATAGAGACAAAACAGTTTTGTTGTGTGGGCGAGAAACAGAGACGAAACAGTTCCGGAACAGTTTTGTTGCAGTGTGCGGCCTCTCTTATATTCATCATTTTGGAAACGGAAGAACTAGTTCCTTATATACTGAGCCGCAATGTCTGAATTATTGTCATTGGCACTTGCACGTACACGCTCTTTTGCCGTAATGCACACAATTACGTATATACATCTCTGTCTCGCTCTCTGTAATGCACCCACTACTTCTCTCTCGTCTACCCTCAAGCTACCCTCCCACCAACACCATGTAATTTACATGTAAAGAAAAACATTTATTTCACTTGTGGCCAATTTGCTTGTTTGCTGGTTTGCGATACACTCTCGATGTTTTGTACTAAACATTCGCTATGTTACATTCACTCATAATTTAGGATGAAATTCTTAGATAGTTTGTCACGGTGCTCTGCTTATTTGTCTGGAGTTGGTTTATTAGTTTTTATTAACATATAAATTAATATCTGACAGGGGAATTTGTTCGTCATGTACATGCACACAAAGAATTCAGTATAACGGTATGAGCTACAGTAATTATTTTTCACTACATTAATTTATTATTCACTAAGTAATGTTTTTCTACTGAAATAATAGATTTTACCAGTCAGATTGACTTGGAATTTCAAACTTCTACAGACACTTCCAAATGTATATATTTTGAACAGCTGAGTTAATAGTTTTTAAATTATGTCTACTATTTATTTTAGAATAATATTGTTTGGTACAATTTCAAATACTACACTGAATAAACAATAGATTCAGTAACAAGCTTAAATTAAAACAGCTTATATTAGAAAATAGTCAATCAACTTAATTCATTTGTAAACTGGAACATTCGTGTGCATTCATGTGAATGAATTTGTTGACACATGAGTATTATTAAAACAATGATAATACAGTGATAACATATTCCTGAAATATTTACATTACTATATACATGCTCGTGCGAAGGGTTTCACGGTGAATATCTGTTGTAGCAGGTTTTTGGGTACATCCGTGTAGGTGATGCTTATATTGCAGACTTTTCGTTCCGTAATCCCGGAACGTTTTCAAGGCGTACTGATGTTGATTTAACTACGCCGCGCGTTTTGTATCTTGCTTCCCTTGTGATTTTTGGCGTGGGAGGGTTAGAGCGAGGGGGTGAGTGTGTTGTGGCCGTATGTTGTCGGTCAACGACAGAAACGAATATACAAAACTAGCGACAACTTGGAAATTCTTAACTGATAGTTCACAAATTAACAAACAACATATGAAAAAGTTCCGGGATTACGGAATGAAACGTCAGCGTCAGCAATATAAGCATCACATACACGGATGTACCCAAAAACCTGCTACAACACACACACACACACACACACACACACACACACACACACACACACACACACACACACACACACACACACACACACACACACACACACACACACACACACACACACACACACACACACACACACACACACACACACACACACACACACACACACACACACACACACACGCGCGCGCACACGAATAATAATTGTTATAACTGCTGATAGAATTAATAATACGTATGAGTGCACAAATATTTTAATTTCACTTTCTGTTTTAGGAAAACTGAGGGTATCCATACTGGGTTGTCAGAGTAAGGTCTGCAAGAAGAAATCCTCTGTGCAAACTGGATTTTTAGATATGTACAAGTTCCTGTTCATAAAGTTTTATTTGTTCTTGTTAGCTGGATATTACGGCATTCTAAATCAACTATTGTGCGAGAAAGTAACCTGCATTCACAAACAGTTATGAGTTATTGTGTATTTGGTTGCAAAGAAAATAGTACTCAGTTGGGAGGGACAGGCAAGTCAGTCGAAATCGATGAAAGCGCGTTTGGTCGGCGAAATTTAACAGAGGGAGGGTAACAAAAACAAAGTGGTTTTGGGGGGGGAATAGAGAAAGGATCAAAAAATGTTTCCTGAAAATAGTAGAGAAGAGAGATAGCGATACTCTCTTGAATGTTGTAACGTATCAAAATAACGGTCACATAAAAATAATATAGTACGTCAAATGAAAGAGTACCATAAGCATATTTCATCAAGCATGGAAGAAGGAACAGAAGTATGAAAATCAAAAGTGTATCTATAAATAAATAATATTAAAGCAACCCACGAAGAAGAAAGAAGAGTCATAAAAATATATCATCGAGTAGAAAGAAGAAAGAGAGAATACAATGAAATAATATAATACGTTAGCATCTAGCCCCAATAGATCAAAATAGTGAGGGGATATGCCGAAAGTGACTATCGTCATAAGGATGAGACGAACCAATAGATCAAAATAGTGAGGGGATATACCAAGAATTGATATCATCATAAGGAAGAAACATATCAAATGCAATTGTCATAGTGAGAAAATAGACTAATTTGTCAAAATAGTGAGATAAATATAAGATAATGATTATCATAATAGTGAGTGAAAATGTGGAAGAATATAACTATATTAAATGAACATGAGTTATCAAAAATAGTGAGGAACCAAGAAAAGTATCACAAATGACAAACAATTAAAATGAAGAAGAAACAGTTGAATAACCAGAAGAAGAAGAAGAAGAAGAAGAAGAAGAAGAAGAAGAAGAAGAAGAAGAAGAAGAAGAAGAATAAGAAGAAGAAGAAATGTACCATGAAGAATGAAGATTATGGATGACCAGAACAAGACACCAACATTCCCAAAATATGGAAAGCACCACAATCAATATAATAACCAGAATAAGAGTAATGATTATAAGATTAGTAGTAATAAAAACTACCTATCAAAGAAGGACATAGTGAAACCAATGTAATAAAAAACCAAGTGTTGAACCTTAATAAGTGATCACAAACAATAACAGTGAATACTTTATATAAGTGCAACAATAAATAATGTAATAACACTAACCCCAAATAAGCAACACAAACAATATTAGTGAAGTGTTTATAACTGAGGGAAGTGAATAAAGATTAATAAGTGAAAAAATCAATGGTTATCAAGTGAAATACACAAACAATTAGTGTACCAATTGTTATCCAAGATTGTAAAACCACAAATATACTCAGTAAGACCACCAATTTAATGGTACTGAAAAGAGAAATAATTGCTCAAAGAGATCAATGATAAAAGCTTTATAATCCTTGATATGGAATGTGCCTGAATGTCATAGTAACACAGGACAAAATGTAGATAAATGTTAAAACCAATAAGTAGTAAACAAACTAATTTGTTGAAAAGAAACAAATCAATGTATACAAGCCAAGATACAACCCACCAAAATGTGTAACATAGTTAGATAAAAAACTAAATATTATTGTATAAACATATAGTGTAAAATGTGTACAACATGTGCAAAACATAGTAATAAACAATTATAATAACTAACATGCCATAATGACATGACAGTATTTAAGATGAATACTGAATAAAGTAAGAAGCATATTGTTGCCAGCTAAATGACACACAACCTCATCTGAACTGGACCTACAACATAAAATCATACACAATAATTAGATAAAGTAATTATCAGTAATTGTTTCAACCAGAGACCAAATAAGAACAAATATATAAGACAATGAATACCCTATGAACTGAAGAACACAACTATATGAGTCAGATTATTTATAATAACAATAAACCAATTAGACAGAATCCCATGTGACCATAGAGTTAATCAAAAAACCTTAACAAAACTTGTAAAGAGAGAATAAGAAAGTTTACCAATAGTTAGAGGAATGTTCAAGAGAATACCTCACAATCATTGTACAAGTAATTTAATAACTGTAATTTAATAAACTAACTAACTGTAATCATAGGACTAGGTGTAAACAACCATCATACAGTAACTTTAAGAAATTTCAGCTAACAAAAAGTTAGTAAGTCCACTAAACAGACCATGTACAACATTTGTACACACTTTAATTGTTAATAATGCATATAATATGTGGTAAAAATAACTAAATAAGAGTGACAGAATGGCGAAATAATATCATAGTGTATTTTAAACAATGCTATATGTGTAAATAAGATAACATTTGCCGAAATAAAGTATTAGCAAATGTATGTAAAAGTATCAAATAACATTCTAGTACCAAAGATATGTAGTAGCATAAGGAATAATGGTGATGTAAGCAAATATAAATACTTGGACATGGATGGCTTGTACGCATTAGTACATTTTGCTTAAATCACAAATATGTTAATATTATGTATTAGATTATAAGAGATATGGACTCCAGACGTTTAATCATAAGCATTAGGATATAATTACACCAAAATATAGTGGAAAAAACTTATTTATATTAAGAGCCACTATATGAATTTTGAATAAAGTGAAGTGAGTTATTAATGGACGGAATTATTACTTGTTTGGACTTAAATTAAAGACACAAGTAACCGCAAAACAATGCGACTATCCAAATGACAATCAGACTATTAATAAGAAACTTATGAATATTATAAGATTTCCTGTCATTACCGATTGGAAAGGAACGCGTCATAGCTGAGTCTCGAACCCAAAGCATAGACGCTAAAAATTAAAATTTTAATTTAACAAAGGCATTTGGGGTAGAGAGTACCGCATTCTAAACCAATAGGATGATCTAATTTTACCAGACGAGAGCAGAAGCTTTGATGAAAGGAACTAATTGTCTTCCAGCCACCGATGCGAGCGGAGCCTGCGACAGTCCTCAAGGAAAATATTTTAAAATGTGCGCGTATAAGAGTATATAGTCATAACTAACCTCAACTGAACACCAATTTTTATCGTGTGACAGTGCTACGAGTGATAAAGTGAATTATTAAAAACATGGCCAGTGTATAATAAAGGTCATGTTAAGTGAAAGATGCAGGGAGTATTATGCGTTAACAATTTTTAAGATAAAATGATAATATAATATTCGTTGATTAACGAACATTATAGCAGACTACGCTAGCCAAGCAAACACACTATGCATGGTTAGCTAGCAAACGATGAATTATTATCAGGTTAAATGAATAAAAGTTCTCGTCTGATTTAATGATGATATTTAATCAAAATATTTTAATATTCATGTTAGAAAAATAATAACAGAAGCGGAAATAATAATTTATACCGCAAACCATACTTGTAAAATATAGTCGCTTGCTTGACTACGATTTCAGTAGTACTTGATAAATAATAATTTAATATACGAGAACAATCATTACCGTTAATTATACATCTTATTACAATAGATAATGTTTTTGTGAAGATAGTATTAAGATTTTAATAATATTAATTATTCTATTTGTTAACTTACTCTCATCTATAGGTAAACTAACCTATAACCAACACGTATTTATTTGCGAACAGAAAGTCACTTCTGTCATGAATAATACTCTTATGAATAGACTCGATAATAAGAGTTTTTCGATTTTCTTATCAATCCCAGTTCATAATAATAATAATTAAACCAGTAACATTGTTTTATAGTGCAACGTTAATAACACGTGTACACAGCTTTTAGTATCAGAATGCAGCACACCTGCCGTACGATAGTACGATAATTTGAATATCGTATTGAGGTTAATGATTTTTAATTTTTTGTCTTTTTAATCATAATATATGAATAAATATTGTTGTTTAATAAAACATCTTTGTATCTTGCATCATGTACATTCAAAGGATTCATGAAATTTGGTAATGCTTATAATCAAAATAAACATAACCAGAATTACCATATTATTGTACATTGTACCAGTGTTACCAGCCCTGAGCTGAAGAATTTTCAGAAATTAATTAACTTTGTTGTTTTAAAAATTATTAGTAATTGTTTTAAAAAGGGATTTCATTGAATTTCACTAATGTTAATAAACACCTCAATTTGTTACCAGTGAACAGAGAGTCTTTATTTCTATTAAATAGGTACAAATAATTTACGTTTTAGAAACAATTGTTTCACAAAGTGGCGGCAATATTCAAGCGGCCAATATTTGAATATTCAATTCACAATTGAATATCATTGTCATTTTGTTTAATGTGTATATGTCGATATCCCGGCAAAGTATTTTGTGTGCTATTAATGTATTTCCAGTGAGATAGAACAACCTATTAAGAAGATAGAAGACGTTCACGGGTGGTAAGTGGGGAGGTGAATACAGCAAGATATCAGTGATTATAATCCTTTTCAAACATAAACATTAATTTAAATTTAAACGTTACTAATTCTATCATTTACTAAACAACACTAATCATCGATGTTTACATTACAACGTGAGGAGTGAAGAAGAGTCTACTACTAAACCAAAATTTTAATAATTTAAAAATAAAATACAACAATAATCTACCCATTCGAACATTGTCCTGTAACAATGTTATTAAAGAATTTGTGTCAACTACCACTACAATAGTTACGGACAGTTGGAGAGGGTACAGTAAGTTAAAAAAACGCAAACTTCAACCATTTCTGGTTATCAACTATGTGGTAGTCATAGTTTCAATTTTGTAGACCTACAGAATAGAGCGATCCACACACAAAACATTGAAAGCTTGTGGTCTAAGCTAAAAAGAGATATGAGGAGAAGAGTAGGTAGGATTGGTGTCTCGAGATTTGAGACATATCTTGTTGAGTACGAATGGATAAATATACATACGTCCAAAGAAGAACTATTTTTGGATATAATAAAAGCAATTAACACCTTTTATCCTTTCAAGTACTCCTTAAATATTACCTGATTTATCACTATCAAAATAGTTAAAAAATAGTAAAAAATAAACAAAATGAAAACATTAAAATAAATAACAGATATGTCATGTGAATGAAGGAGGTTAATGTGTGTGTGTGTGTGTGTCGGGGGGGGGTGAGAGAGAGAGAGAGCGCGCGAGTTTTTATTCGGTTATGTGTACGATAACTGCATACGACAAGAGAACAATATTTGTACTGTTGTCATTTAGGTTTGATAGGTCGCGAGTGCATGTGTGTGTTTGTATGTAAGCGCGCGCCCGGTGTGTTTAGCGTCTATACTGTACATTTATATTTAAAATGAAACCGGCGCGTGTGTTTACTGTTCATGTGTATGTATATGTGTAGGCCAATAGGACAATATTCGTACTGCTATCGTTTATTCATTTGTTGGATTTTGTGTGTTTGTGCGTGTGTGAACCTCGCGCCTGCTATTGAGCGTGAATTGTGAACTGTTAGTTGTTAAGGGCTCAGTACTAGAACTGTTTCTTACAATAACGACTGTGGGCAGATGTGTCAGGTATAGAGGAAGTTGTAAAATACCCTTCTTGGGGTTATTTTATTGCACCTTAAAAAGGGCCCCACACGTGTCACTTTTACCCAAACGATTCTACTTAGGTAGTATAGCAATTAAAAAAATAAACATCTTCAACATTACACTATATTTTTTAAACTGATAGAAATAAATACAACCTTATTTCAAATGTACGGAAATAATAAATTCTAGAAGGACTCTATGAAGATTTTGTCCACGGTTACCCAGGTAGGCCTATTACGCATTCTTTTTAGTTGTTAGACAGAGTTTGTGAGTCCGGTAACGGAAGCGTATGCTGACACATTATGTAGCCTCAAAATCACTAGGTAGTAGGCAAAACGAATGACGAATTAAAAATTAACCAATTCATTGACAACAGCTATCCTAATGATTTATTGAAAACATAAAATGGTTTAGTAGTCTATCTAAATTTTAAATATTAATTTTATTGGAAAAACTATATTGTGTTCCATGAAACAATGAGCGCGAGCGCGTGTGCGTGCTTTTCAAATACATTACTTCTACGCGCACAACAAATGTTCAAAATATCACAATTAATGATTATAAAACATACATAGAAAGTAGTCTATTTCAGTTTTTTCAGTAATCACTGGAAGGTTTACCGTATGAATCGAGTCTTCATTTTTGTTGTTATAACGTTATTTAGCTGCATATGCAAACAACCGAAACTGTTCTTGATGGACAGGGATATAACGCACATATTAAAAGCACCAATAATCGGTGATAATAAAATAATTATTGGGATGATTAATGATTACATTCATGAGTTGAACGAGACTATTCGAGATTTTAGAGACAACATTGAAGAAGCTGACATGGTAGCTATAAATTTATATATTAATGGACTTCCAAAATTTATAACGGATGAACCAAATATAGGCGACATAAATTTTGTATGGAATTGGGACGAAAGTGAGATGAGTCAGTTAATTTCGAAATTAAATGAATCGAAATTAATCTGGGACGAATTTATTCGAACTTATAGAGAGGTCAAAAAGCTTGATCTACTTTAGTCGATGCGTGATGGTATAGCCTATTTCCGCACCGTTTTAGTATCTAGAAAAACTTCCGATTGGCACACCGTAAAGCAGCAGATAAGAAAGTGTCAGATCGCAATGGATGAACTTAAGTAAACTGCCACACCACGACGCGCAGGACTGTTGTTATGTGTTGTTTGCCATAGTGGAAGGAGACATGGGTGTGCTCATTCACGATACTGGCTGTGTTTTCCTAGACACTGAAACGGTGTGGCAATATATCTTCAGCCTTAGTCGATAATGTATACAACATATAACTAATGCGTGATACTGTACACATAACGTATAGTACACTAAGATAGAATACAGTGTACATGCTTAACGCGATTACAGTGTAATAAGACTCAAGACGAACCGGTACGGTGAAAAAAAATAACTTACTCGCAAAGACGAGCAAGAATATTCAGGCCAGCTCGTGTTGTCTACGCAAAGGGTACAATAAGTTAAAAAAAATGAAAAACGAAATTGCTGCATCGAGGAATTACTTTAATCACATAATTTTAGTAAAAACTACAGTTTTTGGCAAATTAGTTCGCGACAACTCAAGATCGCGAAGGCTGAAGATGAGAGCACGAAAGCTCTCGAAACATGTTCCGAATAGGAAAAATATAATATCTTGAGGTAATATAAACATAAATTTTAAAATTACTTTATATATATATATATATATATTGTAACGTCACAGAACGTTCCATAAAGGAATTTAATTGCAAAGTAAATTATCATAAGAGGAAGGTGAGGTGAACAGTATCGAACCCAAGTAATCCGAAAAATTTTGTAATATTGTCCGATAATTAATATCATTAACATGAAAAAACGACAAAGACTATGACTAAGACTCAAACCCCATGTATATTGTTTAAGTGAAGAACGTGTAAAACTGATAATATACTATAAGAGAAACAGATAATCTCAGAAATGACCAAAATGAGGTCATTACATATTAAGAAATGTAACTCTGAATAGGGTATAAAAAACTATTTATTGTGAATTAATGGACAAGATCTATTATTATACTTTGTAATATAAATAAAATAAATGTATTAAATGATTTGAATACATCATTAAAAAGGATGTAAGTTCAAATAAAAAATATATAAATGTTATGACAAAAAATCTAGGTTTAGGAGCTGAGACCAACCACTCAGATTTTATGTGAAAATTAATTATTATAGAATTAATATAAAAACTATGTAAACGTCAATTAGACAGAGACAAACAAATTATCTTAAATAGAGAAAGCTGTAAATTGATTAGAAATCAATTAAAATAATCAAAAACAGTGTTAAACTGAAAACATGTGATGAACATATAAAATTGTAATATTTATGAATTTTATGTTGTCAAAATGCAACAAAATTGTATTCTAAAGTTGAAATACAATATAATGTAACTATACTTATATATATGACCACCTAAAACACTTTAACAGTCAAGTTATGAAACTATTTACCTATACCATACCAGGCTGAGGCCAAAAAACAATCACAAAAATAGTCATATTTGACAGAATAATTGCAGAATATTAGAAAAAATAAAGGAAAAAGGTACAATCCTATAATATACAATGGAAACATACTTGCTCAGTTGAAGACAAGCTTAATTCTTAGAGAATTTTAAATATAAAAGTGAAAATTGTCACACAAAGAAAATAACTCATCTATGCAAAACAGTAAGATGCTAAGTAATATTACAGTAAAAATAAAATGTATCAGGATCAACCAGGTATTCCCAAAGATAAACAATATAACAAACTCTAAGTGAATACCCAAAAAATCCCATAATAATACCGAAAAAGACAAATTATCATCAAAAACTAATGACAAAAATCTAGGCCATATGTAATGCCTATAGAAAAATGAACTTATTTATATGTTGTATGTTTTAATATTTGATTATTTTGTTATGAAAGGATAAATATGTTATGTATTAATGTTATAGCAAGAACCAAGCAACTTCATAACATTTTAATAATTAGAGAATTAGAATTTTGTGCAAACACTACAAGGTAAGAATTGTATTTTATGTTAATTTATTAGATTTAATTTGTTCAAAACCAATCGTGTATGGTATCATTGTATTCAGTTGAAAGCAGAAAATCCAAAAATAATAATGGCATGCAGATTGTAAGTAGTTCTGTAAAATTGTTTGACAAATGCCAGAATAATTTCAGTAATATCCTTTAGTATGAAGAATAAGAAGTTTTTGTTCTAAAGCTTCTACGGAAGTCAAATTTGTTCTATGATGTTCCATTTGCATATTCTCGAACGTTCCAGAAGAAAATTTTACTCAAAAATACCGGAAGTTCATGTCAAAAAATTAAAACAATGAGCCTTACAGAGTATATAAGGAAGACGAAATTTGACACAAAAACACTTTATGCTTTGAATCCACAAGAGACACATCACCTACGAATCCGATCATCTCGTCCAAGGCGAAGTCGAAGAACAAGAATTCAACACGAGAACACAGAAAGGCTTTTTCCCGTACATGACAAAAGACTAACTTAACCTATACAAGGAGTATACGCTAACGTGTTGTTGAATAGAGCAGCAACACGCCATATTTAATAGAACGCACACAGCCAGATATCCAGCGGCCCTGAAAAGGACCGATTTTAATAGAGAGAATCAATTTTGCTGGTATTTGCTAAGACAAACCGACTTTGACAACATTCCCAAAACAATTTACTGACACGAGCCTTCTACATTGTGTCTGGAGCTAGCGCTGTGACGGCCGAATAGAGAAACCACGCAGACAGCTGTTCGCCGCCGCCAGAATTCAAAGCATAGATACAGTACGAATTTATTTCAATCGTGCGGAGTTTTAAACCCGTAATTTGACTTATAAATAATTACCAGTGCGTGAGGAACGTAAACACGGAGAGACGCAAGACCGGAATCGTCCCCAAGAACAGTGTCCAGTGAAGGAAATACTTACCCACCGGAACGTGAGTTGTTCAAAAGTTAAAATCATTTATACCTGGTAACATTGTCACACAATTGTACTACACATGTCAAACACCTTCAAATCACACAATTTTTGTAAAGCATCCCACTGATTTGTCTTGATAGTTCAAAGCAGTCACGTCCTGAGTATAAAGATTTTTCATACATTAAATTCATGCTATTCAACTGAGCTGTAAAATATTTATTAGCCGATACTTACTTAAAAAACTTGTCAATAATAATTTTTTATAACTCTGCAATTTTGTTTAATTTGAGTGTTAGTCCTTCAGACGATTTTTATGAAAAGAAAGTTCATTAAACATACGTTATTTACAATTCAAACTGTCTTGTTCACATTTTTTTTTTATATAATTAATTTAACAACTAAGAAATCAAATTTAATAATAATAATAATAATAATAATATCTCGGAACAAATATCCAAGTGGCGCCCACATACACATATTAGCTTAAATTGTGTTTGCAGGACAACATCGTCGCAGAGAACCCAACAATTAGTAAGTATTAAAAGTGCGCTGAGAGTAACACCCGACATAACAAAAAAACAACACAACACACAATTTCTTTTTGTTATAATATATAGCAGCATCACAAATTAGGGTCTGTATATAATATTGCAACAAGTTTTTTAACATATTTGTTGGAAATGAAATTTGCACCCACAAGTATTGTTTATTGTTATCTTCATGAAATTAAAATAAACAAAGTTCTTCTGTAATTTTAAATTTCAAATATCTCAGCTCTTTAATATAATTTGCTTAACTTAGAATTTAAGTGATTAAACTTGCCGTAAATGAAAAAATAAGTTAATACAATGAAAACATACAATTTTTATTAAATTTACATCCGTAATATAAATTATATTAAAATTATAGACTTTGAATAATGTTAATAAATGTGAAGTCTTAACAAACAATTAAATTATCTTTTTTAATGAACAAAATTATTTATTCAGTTCCTTGATGTCGGTGGGTCAAAATAGATTCCATTGTTTAAAAATCTCACACGCGTCGTCTGTTTAGCATGTACGTTTTCTTTCCGGATGTTTTTGGAATGTTATACTCGGTTTTACCTCTGCTATCGGTGAATTTAAGCAGCAACAATCGCAGAAAACTCTTACTCTTGTTCTGGACTTATTAACAAAGTACTGTTTGTTGGTTGACGCGTTATCGACGTTTCGCTACCAACTGTCCTGTTCGAAGTCTGATTCTGAACTGTTCTTACTTCGTTAAGAATTATTTCTGATACGTTTACCAAATATGGGTTAGGGGTCTACATTATTTTTTTCTAAATATTAATTTTCATGAGAGTGCATCGTATTTTATTATGTTCTATTTCTTTTTGCCCATAAGTCTGTCACCAATGTTTGTCAGGTTGTTTAATTTATTATATTAAATTCTTATGTAAATTGTTCAGTGGGCACAGGCATCAGTCTGCGTAACAGTTTTAGAAGGCTGTCGTTTTGTGTGAGATAAGGTAGCAGTAATTCAATGATATAATTTAGTTGGTAGTAATTATTTTAGTGTACTGAAAAGGAATGAATGCCTCCAGATTAATTAATGGAAATTTCGAGAAAGTTAATTGATTTTTTATGTTTGACTTCAAGGTGAATTTTATCCTTGAGTGGAGAGAATACAGTAATTGGAGTAGACAATTCAATTGAGGATTTGAGCCATTAAATAGACATGTAATATTATACGTATTCACAACTACATGTAATGTTGGCAGTCGGATTTGTGGAGGACGAGAATATGATACTTCTAAGTTATCTAAGAATATTTTAGCAAGGAGGGGTATCAGGGGATTACCTACAGCTAAACCTCTATTTTGGAGGTAAAATGTATTATTACGTTTGAAAAAAAAAGGTTATTGGTGTGACGTCTCCCTTGTTAAGACAACACAAAAGTCGGGAACTAGTTCAATTCTTTACCAGTTAATTAAACTAGCTGCCGTTGTTAGTAAAACATCCTTACAAACAAATTACAACACAATTATGACATAGGAAATTGACAAGCTTTGCACAAATTTATTCACTCATTTGGTGTTAGCGAAAACATCTCTTTATTACTATTCAAATATTATGTTTGACTTTGTTTCTTTTTAAAGAAAATTTACTTTAGTAAATTCTGCTTTTACTGCTTTAAAGATATTAAGTTTATTATTCCTTTTATCTCAAAAATTTACTCATCTAGATGTTAGTTTTAAATACCTCGGATCCGGGTCTGAACTTTCTCAAAATAATTAATTTATCACAAACTTCAACCAAATTATTGGAAGAATAATATTGGTGGTAATCCACATTATTATCTTACATTTATCTATGTATTGCTGTTACTACTACTACATTACAAAAATTACAAATCTGATAATTTCTTCTTTACATTATTAAAGTTCTTTAGTGTTCTTTTGTTACTTCTCTTATTGAAACGAAAATTTACAAATGTTGTGTTTGGATAGCACCTGAATTTAATATGAGGTTGTTGTTGGGTCCTTGGGTGTCATCTCCTGTCGTCTTCTAGGGTGGAGTACGTGGTTCCTCTTGAAGCTACATCGGGTTGATTATATCTGCTCTCGACGATCGGTTTTTTTACTTGAAGTTCATACTGTTGTAGTTGGAGTTTTCTTCGTCCGGATTTTGTAGTTCACATTTTACACCTTAATTATGGTTCTTACTTTGCAGTACTAAAGTCTGGTAGTTACATATCTTACAACTTACAGTTTTATATTTTTAAAAGAGATGTGTTGGCTAATTTTTCCTTTCTGTATATTCTTCCTAACTCTACACACACTACATTTTTCAAAATAAAATCATCTTACACTGGATATTCGTTTAACGGCATACACTTACGTGTATGTAGACAACACAAAACTCACATCTTTTCATGACGAAGTTCTACTGGCGACTGCGCGTATAGTTTAGGGGCGAGGGCTCAGTAAGCTGGTGCGTATTTACGCACTAAGAAAATAGTTCGTACTTTATATATTATTAATTATTCATTAATTAGAATGTAAATACTTTATGTTAACTTTATTACGACTTAGAGATTTCTTTATTTATATAGTCGCATTTTTTAATAATTAAAGTAATTATTATTGTTATTCTTTACTTAATACCTTTCTTGGCGTGTTTTGGTACTGGACAATTTCAAGTTGATTCATGAATCTGGGTATAGGTAAGGGTGGATAATACTCTTACTTATTAAAAATAACAAATTTTTATTTGTGCGATTTTCGATGTTTTTAAAATCGTCACATCCTCCTGCACTTAACTACGAAAAACGGGGTGGTGGAATAATAATAGAAAATCTAATAAACAATTATATTTGGACACAGAATTCCATACTGAAATTTCTCTCTCTCAGATTATTTCTATTCATCAATTGATTATCTTACACTTACGTAACATCTAAATTCTACTACATCTACTATACATAAAATACACAAAACGTAAATCTACCTTATTTTAATTCTTACATCTACTACCGGTTTTTTCTTGAATTGGTCACTCGTTTTACGGAGTTATACTCATGAGTATGTTACTAATAATAATCACGTATTGTAATAACAATCGAATTACTTTTAGTTTACAGCGCTAGGGATTATTTTTCTTTCTTTCTTTCTCTCTCTTCATCTTCATTATCATCGTCATCAGATTTCTCATGTATTATATCATTCTCGCAGGACATTAGCTAAGGTTGATCAGGCCTCGCTAGTATTCGTACGAGGGGGTTTTGAGTTTATACTCACTTATGGTATAGGATGTTGCACAATCTTATCCTATTTCGGTATAAGTATATACAACATATTTTATTCTTAATACTTAGATAGTATTCTAGGTTTTCTATCTTTCTCGTAGTCTTTCTTCTGTATTTTGACACGAAAAACTTTTTTTTATTTGAGACAGATGGCTTCTGCGAACGTAATTTTCTGTATTGCGTTCATACAGAGCTACAGTAACGGGGGTGGTGAACTTATGAATTTGGTAGGGGCCACACCATCGATATGATAGTTTCGAAGTGGTCCTATCAACTGCTTTACTCATAGGATGAGTTTTATACATTACTAAATCACCTATTTTATACTTTATTTGCCTATTATTATGCTCATGATACTTCCTTGATTTTTGTAAATTCGCTCTCAAATTTGCACGAGCTTCGTTCCATATTTTTCGTATGTTATTCCCATTTACGTCGCGGGGTAATAACTCATGGATTTTCCACTTTGTGGTTAAAGGATGGTTGGGTTTGTACTTGTACAGTAAATCAAATGGTGTTGATTTATGACCTTCATGATACGCTGAATTGAATGCAAATTGTATCCACGAAATATTTTGATCCCAGGTTGTCTGGTCTTTAGCATGATAAGATATTAATGCTGATTTTAAGTTACGCAAGTATCTTTCTGCTAGGTTTCCTTGCGGTCTGTACTCGGTCACGGTAATATGATTTATACCTAATTTAAAACACATGTCGTTAAATTCTTTCGACTTAAACTGGGGTCCATTGTCAGATATTAGGTTTAAAGGTGTACCATAATCTTTAAATAGTCTTTCTTGTAGAATTTTAATTGTCGCAGATGCTAATGCACGACGCATAGGATACATCCACACGAATTTAGTGAAGGAGTCTACACAAATTAACAGCATAGTATTTCCGGATTTAGAGCGGGGATAAGGTCCAGAATAGTCTATGTATATTTTCGAGAAGGGAGTGGTAGGTATTTCGGAGATTAATTTTCCGACTTGACTGGTTCTTGCTGGTCTGCTCAGGGCACAAATTTCGCATTCTTTCACGAACTTTTTTATTTCACTATTCATGTTTTCCCAGTGGTATTCCTTGCGAATACGATGTATAGTTTTCCTAATTCCCATATGAGCTCCAATTGTCGATGAATGGTAGTAGTCCATTAACATGGGTTTGATTATTTCCGGAGAGATTATTCTCAGTAATTTTCCGTTTGCCTTTTTAAAACAAAGTACTCTTTTACTCAAGGTATATTTGTCAGAGTTATTTCCTTTTTCTATTTGTTCTATTATTTTGCACAATTTCGGATCTTGTTGTTGGTGATATGCTATATCCTTAAATGCAAGGGGAAAGTTAGTAATTAGTGTATTAACGGTAGTGGTTTCAATATTGTCTTCTCCAGCTCTTGTATTGGGTAGTTGGAACATGCGGGATAGAGTATCGGCTACTACATTTTGAGTACCACGAATATGTTCCACTTTGAACTTGTAGCAATTTAATCTTAACACCCATCTTCCGATACGACCTAACTGTTTTGGGTGATTAAATAACCATGATAAAGCTTGATTATCGGTTTCTAGTAGAAATTCTTTGTGTTCCAAAAATGGTTTGAATTTATCAAAGGCGAATACTACGGCTAAACATTCAAGTTCGTAGGCTGAGAACTTCCTTTCTTGCTCGGTCAATGTATGGGATGCATAGCTGATCGGGAGTCTAGTATTATTTATTTCCTGGTATATTACGGCTCCTAATGCTACACTTGAACTATCGGTCTGTACGATAAATGGTTTACTGAAATCCGCTAACTGCAATACAGGTGGGGATATAATGCTTTCTTTAAGTGTTTCAAACGCTTCTTGATGTTGAGTAGTCCACTCGAATTTCGTTCCTTTCTTTCTTAAGGCATTCAATGGGGCTGCTATATCCGCTAAGTGGGGTATGTACTTATGAAAATAATTAATCATACCTAAAAATCGAGCTATACCTTTGACGTCTCTCGGAGGTAAGAATTCTCGGATTGCACGTGTACGTTCGGGATCGATGCTAACCTTACCTTCGGCTGATACTATGTGACCTAAGAAGGAGAATTGTTTTACTGCGAAATTAACTTTACTCGGGTTTACGGTCAGTCCGGCTTTCTTTAACCTGGATAATACTTCACGCAAGTGATCAATATGTTGATCCATTGACTCACTATATACTACTATATCGTCAAGATAATGATATACAAATTTAAATTTAACGTCATGGAAAATTTTTTCTAACAGTCGGCTGCATACTGAACTTCCTTGTGATATACCGAATGGTACTCTCGTAAATTGATATAGATTAAATGGGACAGCAAAAGCAGTTAAATGTTTTGATTCCTCAGCTAGTGGGATTTGATGGAATGCTTGGTTGAGATCCATTATGGTGAAGATTTTCGCTCTTGTAAAATAGTGAAACGCACTGTGAATGTCGGGCAGTGGTATCGATTCAAATTCTATACTCTTATTTAGTTGTCTATAATCCACGACTAGTCTATGTTTGTCAGTTCCTTTTGGTACTAGGAATGCAGGTGATGAGTATGGAGACGTTGACGGTTCAATGACGTGCTGATCAAGGAGTTTGTTAATGTGGTTTCTCATTATTTCCATCTTGGGCGGAGATAATTTGTATGGGTGAAGTCGTATTACCTTGTTGTCACTAAGATTTATTTTATATTCTATTAAATGGGTTAATCCTAACTTGGGAGTGAGTACAGTAGGAAATTCTTTTATTAACTTTTGGATTCTTAGTCTCTCATTTCCTATTAAATGACTCAAACTCGATTCATGATGCTCTGAATTAATAGTTGCGGTTTCACAAATAGCGTCGTTACTTAATTCGGAGTCGAACTGATATTTTCGAGTACGATCAAATCTGAAGAAATATTGTTTTGCATGTATATCAAGGATTAAGGCAGTTTTTCTTATAAAATCAGCGCCTAATATTAAGTTTTGTCCTAACTCTTCAGCTACTAGTAGGGGAATATACCAAGTAAAATTCTTTATTTTTAATTTCACCGTAATACTGTGCGATACCTTTAGGTTTTGTTTATTTGCGGTGGTACACTTTATGTTCACCATTTGGCTATGTTTAATCAGTTTATGATTAGCTAATAAGGTGGCTAACTGTTTACTAATTATACTACGGGTAGATCTGGAATCAATTAAACCAAGGGTATTCGTTGCTCCAAGGTCTATCTGTACATAGGGTAGTTGGCATATACTTGTTTTACATGCACCAATAGAGTTGCACTTCTCGATAAATCTTGTTAAGTAAGGGTCTATGCGTTTATTTTTATTTGATGCTTATTATTGTTGTTACCTTTCCTTCTGGTGCTTCGGAAGAAGTAGGATTTTCGTTCTTCCAGCTTCACATGTTTTTTGATTGGTCGGTTTTCTGTTGATAGCGCTTTTGTTTACATAACTTGCTAATATGTCCGGCCTTTCCACAGTTATAACATCTTCTTTCCTCATTTACTTCGCTCGTAGGTTGTCGGGGTTTTGGTTTAGAGTATGAAACATGGGGATAGCTTTGGGTTTTATATGTACTTACGAATCGCTTATCGCGGTAGTTTCGGGTATCATTTCCAATTGGTCGAGTTTGGAATGAATCTGTGTGTTGACTCTGGGACATAGAAACGCGTCTATTCTGGTCAGAATACCAGACGTTGGATGAATGTATACAACATAGTTCTAGTTCGGTGAAAGTGGTAGGTCGCTTCATGAGTGCTAGGCGAGATCGCTCCTCGGGGGATAGTCCTACTAAGATAGTGTCTACTAACTGTTGTTCACTCCATTTAACTTGTAGCAATAAAGCAGATTCTCTTACCTCAGATATATAATGAGCTAATCTCTCGTATGTGCCTTGTACACGAAGTACTAAGTTTCGCTTCAATTCTTCGTAGATACCGGTGGGAATGAAATGTCTTATTAGTGTGGTATGAAGTTCTTCTACCGGGTGATTATACCTTAGGGATTCTAACACTCTAGCTTTTAATGGAGGTCTACACTTAGGTAAAATTGTAAAATTACTTGCAAAATCTGGTTATCTCTTAGTTGTTGCAGGTCCTTTAATTGTAAAATGTGCTTGATAAAATCAAGGAGCTTTGTTATATTCAGCCCATCAGTGATTGGTATGTCAGACAAAATACTTTCTACAGGGTGGGTTATCTTTCCATAGAGCTCGGTAGTTAGATTTATTTGACTCATCATTCTAGGTTTTTCCGCAGATTGATTAGTCCGCAAGTGAGAAGGTAAATCGTAGGTACGGGTCATATTTTCTAGTTCATTAGGGAGTAACGTAACGTTTACTGGTTGGATATTTACTTGACTATCAGGTAACCGTTCCTTGAATGGATTTATATTTGATTCCTGCAGAATCTGAAGTTTTGCAGTACCGTTTGGCTGTTCTTGAGTCGGGGATTGGGTAGGTGAAATATTTAATTTCGTCATTGCTTCTTCAATTTCGTCTAACCTAAACGATTCGGATCGTCGACGTAATTCGCGCATTATCTCGGGTAATTGTTGTAATGCTTCCTCGGCGAATTTTTGTACATCATGAGGGGTATCTTTATCACCTGGCCAGTTCAACAAATTGGTGATACGGCGGGTCAGATGTTCGATTCTTTGGGTGGTGCGTAAAATTACTGCGGGGGATTTTTCATCACGCAGGGTCTGTGCGATCGAAGTTAGTTCTGTATACTTATGATAACATGTTTCTTTTTCGCTTTCAAAATCTAAAACACTCAAACGATTAGTGTAATCGTTAATACACTTTAACAGTGAGGGTTGGTCCGGTTTATTTTCACGTAACGTCTTGCGAAGTTCCGCGACAGTTACATTAGAGTAGGGAAGACCACGCAATAATGCTTCATAGCTTAATTCGTCTTTCAACAACAAGTCGGGGTTAAATTGAGCCATTTTTGATAATAACAACTTTAAATACACGACGTATTACGAACGACAAATCTTATGTCACTTCCTTTAATTCGTTTTATCAATGTTTAAAATAGTTAACGTTAATTCATTTAAACACATAGATATATATATATATATATCTTATTGCATATGAAATCTCATATTAATTAATCAACATAACTTATCTCACAACAATTCAATTTTCTGTACTGACATATATAATTAATCAAAACAAGAACTAATACCATCGTATAGAGGAGAGAAATTTCATATATGAAATGTTCATTCCTTTAACAATGGCACAAAGGGTCAGCTGTTTTGGGGAGTCGTCTAGGGTGGTAATTTAGGACAATTCAAAACAGGAAAGAGCGTGTCTAAGGTGGTTTGTTTGGTTTAGCGAGGGGAGGTTATGAATGAGACGAGTGCATACAAAGGGGAGGGTTTACATTCCACAACACGTATTTAACATGAACAGACTGGCTTCTACCGACAGGTTTGGAATGGAATACTTACCAGCGATGACTTGTTTAATACGGCAAAGTCGCGATACTAATATTATTATAACATAATTAAAAATTTACTCATTTATTTTTTGTTTATTTCTGAGTGAATAAATTTATGTTTGTCCAAGTTATTGTTAACGAATTATAAAATTACACAACAACAGCAACATAATTATTTCTTTTTTCAAAGTAGTAGAGTTGCGCAATTTTGTGACGTCTCCCTTGTTAAGACAACACAAAAGTCGGGAACTAGTTCAATTCTTTACCAGTTAATTAAACTAGCTGCCGTTGTTAGTAAAACATCCTTACCAACAAATTACAACACAATTATGACATAGGAAATTGACAAGGTTTGCACAAATTTATTCACTCATTTGGTGTTAGCGAAAACATCTCTTTATTACTATTCAAATATTATGTTTGACTTTGTTTCTTTTTAAAGAAAATTTACTTTAGTAAATTCTGCTTTTACTGCTTTAAAGATATTAAGTTTATTATTCCTTTTATCTCAAAAATTTACTCATCTAGATGTTAGTTTTAAATACCTCGGATCCGGGTCTGAACTTTCTCAAAATAATTAATTTATCACAAACTTCAACCAAATTATTGGAAGAATAATATTGGTGGTAATCCACATTATTATCTTACATTTATCTATGTATTGCTGTTACTACTACTACATTACAAAAATTACAAATCTGATAATTTCTTCTTTACATTATTAAAGTTCTTTAGTGTTCTTTTGTTACTTCTCTTATTGAAACGAAAATTTACAAATGTTGTGTTTGGATAGCACCTGAATTTAATATGTGGTTGTTGTTGGGTCCTTGGGTGTCATCTCCTGTCGTCTTCTAGGGTGGAGTACGTGGTTCCTCTTGAAGCTACATCGGGTTGATTATATCTGCTCTCGACGATCGGTTTTTTACTTGAAGTTCATACTGTTGTAGTTGGAGTTTTCTTCGTCCGGATTTTGTAGTTCACATTTTACACCTTAATTATGGTTCTTACTTTGCAGTACTAAAGTCTGGTAGTTACATATCTTACAACTTACAGTTTTATATTTTTAAAAGAGATGTGTTGGCTAATTTTTCCTTTCTGTATATTCTTCCTAACTCTACACACACTACATTTTTCAAAATAAAATCATCTTACACTGGATATTCGTTTAACGGCATACACTTACGTGTATGTAGACAACACAAAACTCACATCTTTTCATGACGAAGTTCTACTGGCGACTGCGCGTATAGTTTAGGGGCGAGGGCTCAGTAAGCTGGTGCGTATTTACGCACTAAGAAAATAGTTCGTACTTTATATATTATTAATTATTCATTAATTAGAATGTAAATACTTTATGTTAACTTTATTACGACTTAGAGATTTCTTTATTTATATAGTCGCATTTTTTAATAATTAAAGTAATTATTATTGTTATTCTTTACTTAATACCTTTCTTGGCGTGTTGGTACTGGACAATTTCAAGTTGATTCATGAATCTGGGTATAGGTAAGGGTGGATAATACTCTTACTTATTAAAAATAACAAATTTTTATTTGTGCGATTTTCGATGTTTTTAAAATCGTCACATCCTCCTGCACTTAACTACGAAAAACGGGGTGGTGGAATAATAATAGAAAATCTAATAAACAATTATATTTGGACACAGAATTCCATACTGAAATTTCTCTCTCTCAGATTATTTCTATTCATCAATTGATTATCTTACACTTACGTAACATCTAAATTCTACTACATCTACTATACATAAAATACACAAAACGTAAATCTACCTTATTTTAATTCTTACATCTACTACCGGTTTTTTCTTGAATTGGTCACTCGTTTTACGGAGTTATACTCATGAGTATGTTACTAATAATAATCACGTATTGTAATAACAATCGAATTACTTTTAGTTTACAGCGCTAGGGATTATTTTTCTTTCTTTCTTTCTCTCTCTTCATCTTCATTATCATCGTCATCAGATTTCTCATGTATTATATCATTCTCGCAGGACATTAGCTAAGGTTGATCAGGCCTCGCTAGTATTCGTACGAGGGGGTTTTGAGTTTATACTCACTTATGGTATAGGATGTTGCACAATCTTATCCTATTTCGGTATAAGTATATACAACATATTTTATTCTTAATACTTAGATAGTATTCTAGGTTTTCTATCTTTCTCGTAGTCTTTCTTCTGTATTTTGACACGAAAAACTTTTTTTTATTTGAGACAGATGGCTTCTGCGAACGTAATTTTCTGTATTGCGTTCATACAGAGCTACAGTAACGGGGGTGGTGAACTTATGAATTTGGTAGGGGCCACACCATCGATATGATAGTTTCGAAGTGGTCCTATCAACTGCTTTACTCATAGGATGAGTTTTATACATTACTAAATCACCTATTTTATACTTTATTTGCCTATTATTATGCTCATGATACTTCCTTGATTTTTGTAAATTCGCTCTCAAATTTGCACGAGCTTCGTTCCATATTTTTCGTATGTTATTCCCATTTACGTCGCGGGGTAATAACTCATGGATTTTCCACTTTGTGGTTAAAGGATGGTTGGGTTTGTACTTGTACAGTAAATCAAATGGTGTTGATTTATGACCTTCATGATACGCTGAATTGAATGCAAATTGTATCCACGAAATATTTTGATCCCAGGTTGTCTGGTCTTTAGCATGATAAGATATTAATGCTGATTTTAAGTTACGCAAGTATCTTTCTGCTAGGTTTCCTTGCGGTCTGTACTCGGTCACGGTAATATGATTTATACCTAATTTAAAACACATGTCGTTAAATTCTTTCGACTTAAACTGGGGTCCATTGTCAGATATTAGGTTTAAAGGTGTACCATAATCTTAAATAGTCTTTCTTGTAGAATTTTAATTGTCGCAGATGCTAATGCACGACGCATAGGATACATCCACACGAATTTAGTGAAGGAGTCTACACAAATTAACAGCATAGTATTTCCGGATTTAGAGCGGGGATAAGGTCCAGAATAGTCTATGTATATTTTCGAGAAGGGAGTGGTAGGTATTTCGGAGATTAATTTTCCGACTTGACTGGTTCTTGCTGGTCTGCTCAGGGCACAAATTTCGCATTCTTTCACGAACTTTTTTATTTCACTATTCATGTTTTCCCAGTGGTATTCCTTGCGAATACGATGTATAGTTTTCCTAATTCCCATATGAGCTCCAATTGTCGATGAATGGTAGTAGTCCATTAACATGGGTTTGATTATTTCCGGAGAGATTATTCTCAGTAATTTTCCGTTTGCCTTTTTAAAACAAAGTACTCTTTTACTCAAGGTATATTTGTCAGAGTTATTTCCTTTTTCTATTTGTTCTATTATTTTGCACAATTTCGGATCTTGTTGTTGGTGATATGCTATATCCTTAAATGCAAGGGGAAAGTTAGTAATTAGTGTATTAACGGTAGTGGTTTCAATATTGTCTTCTCCAGCTCTTGTATTGGGTAGTTGGAACATGCGGGATAGAGTATCGGCTACTACATTTTGAGTACCACGAATATGTTCCACTTTGAACTTGTAGCAATTTAATCTTAACACCCATCTTCCGATACGACCTAACTGTTTTGGGTGATTAAATAACCATGATAAAGCTTGATTATCGGTTTCTAGTAGAAATTCTTTGTGTTCCAAAAATGGTTTGAATTTATCAAAGGCGAATACTACGGCTAAACATTCAAGTTCGTAGGCTGAGAGCTTCCTTTCTTGCTCGGTCAATGTATGGGATGCATAGCTGATCGGGAGTCTAGTATTATTTATTTCCTGGTATATTACGGCTCCTAATGCTACACTTGAACTATCGGTCTGTACGATAAATGGTTTACTGAAATCCGCTAACTGCAATACAGGTGGGGATATAATGCTTTCTTTAAGTGTTTCAAACGCTTCTTGATGTTGAGTAGTCCACTCGAATTTCGTTCCTTTCTTTCTTAAGGCATTCAATGGGGCTGCTATATCCGCTAAGTGGGGTATGTACTTATGAAAATAATTAATCATACCTAAAAATCGAGCTATACCTTTGACGTCTCTCGGAGGTAAGAATTCTCGGATTGCACGTGTACGTTCGGGATCGATGCTAACCTTACCTTCGGCTGATACTATGTGACCTAAGAAGGAGAATTGTTTTACTGCGAAATTAACTTTACTCGGGTTTACGGTCAGTCCGGCTTTCTTTAACCTGGATAATACTTCACGCAAGTGATCAATATGTTGATCCATTGACTCACTATATACTACTATATCGTCAAGATAATGATATACAAATTTAAATTTAACGTCATGGAAAATTTTTTCTAACAGTCGGCTGCATACTGAACTTCCTTGTGATATACCGAATGGTACTCTCGTAAATTGATATAGATTAAATGGGACAGCAAAAGCAGTTAAATGTTTTGATTCCTCAGCTAGTGGGATTTGATGGAATGCTTGGTTGAGATCCATTATGGTGAAGATTTTCGCTCTTGTAAAATAGTGAAACGCACTGTGAATGTCGGGCAGTGGTATCGATTCAAATTCTATACTCTTATTTAGTTGTCTATAATCCACGACTAGTCTATGTTTGTCAGTTCCTTTTGGTACTAGGAATGCAGGTGATGAGTATGGAGACGTTGACGGTTCAATGACGTGCTGATCAAGGAGTTTGTTAATGTGGTTTCTCATTATTTCCATCTTGGGCGGAGATAATTTGTATGGGTGAAGTCGTATTACCTTGTTGTCACTAAGATTTATTTTATATTCGATTAAATGGGTTAATCCTAACTTGGGAGTGAGTACAGTAGGAAATTCTTTTATTAACTTTTGGATTCTTAGTCTCTCATTTCCTATTAAATGACTCAAACTCGATTCATGATGCTCTGAATTAATAGTTGCGGTTTCACAAATAGCGTCGTTACTTAATTCGGAGTCGAACTGATATTTTCGAGTACGATCAAATCTGAAGAAATATTGTTTTGCATGTATATCAAGGATTAAGGCAGTTTTTCTTATAAAATCAGCGCCTAATATTAAGTTTTGTCCTAACTCTTCAGCTACTAGTAGGGGAATATACCAAGTAAAATTCTTTATTTTTAATTTCACCGTAATACTGTGCGATATCTTTAGGTTTTGTTTATTTGCGGTGGTACACTTTATGTTCACCATTTGGCTATGTTTAATCAGTTTATGATTAGCTAATAAGGTGGCTAACTGTTTACTAATTATACTACGGGTAGATCTGGAATCAATTAAACCAAGGGTATTCGTTGCTCCAAGGTCTATCTGTACATAGGGTAGTTGGCATATACTTGTTTTACATGCACCAATAGAGTTGCACTTCTCGATAAATCTTGTTAAGTAAGGGTCTATGCGTTTATTTTTATTTGATGCTTATTATTGTTGTTACCTTTCCTTCTGGTGCTTCGGAAGAAGTAGGATTTTCGTTCTTCCAGCTTCACATGTTTTTTGATTGGTCGGTTTTCTGTTGATAGCGCTTTTGTTTACATAACTTGCTAATATGTCCGGCCTTTCCACAGTTATAACATCTTCTTTCCTCATTTACTTCGCTCGTAGGTTGTCGGGGTTTTGGTTTAGAGTATGAAACATGGGGATAGCTTTGGGTTTTATATGTACTTACGAATCGCTTATCGCGGTAGTTTCGGGTATCATTTCCAATTGGTCGAGTTTGGAATGAATCTGTGTGTTGACTCTGGGACATAGAAACGCGTCTATTCTGGTCAGAATACCAGACGTTGGATGAATGTATACAACATAGTTCTAGTTCGGTGAAAGTGGTAGGTCGCTTCATGAGTGCTAGGCGAGATCGCTCCTCGGGGGATAGTCCTACTAAGATAGTGTCTACTAACTGTTGTTCACTCCATTTAACTTGTAGCAATAAAGCAGATTCTCTTACCTCAGATATATAATGAGCTAATCTCTCGTATGTGCCTTGTACACGAAGTACTAAGTTTCGCTTCAATTCTTCGTAGATACCGGTGGGAATGAAATGTCTTATTAGTGTGGTATGAAGTTCTTCTACCGGGTGATTATACCTTAGGGATTCTAACACTCTAGCTATGGAGGTCTACACTTAGGTAAAATTGTAAAATTACTTGCAAAATCTGGTTATCTCTTAGTTGTTGCAGGTCCTTTAATTGTAAAATGTGCTTGATAAAATCAAGGAGCTTTGTAATATTCAGCCCATCAGTGATTGGTATGTCAGACAAAATACTTTCTACAGGGTGGGTTATCTTTCCATAGAGCTCGGTAGTTAGATTTATTTGACTCATCATTCTAGGTTTTTCCGCAGATTGATTAGTCCGCAAGTGAGAAGGTAAATCGTAGGTACGGGTCATATTTTCTAGTTCATTAGGGAGTAACGTAACGTTTACTGGTTGGATATTTACTTGACTATCAGGTAACCGTTCCTTGAATGGATTTATATTTGATTCCTGCAGAATCTGAAGTTTTGCAGTACCGTTTGGCTGTTCTTGAGTCGGGGATTGGGTAGGTGAAATATTTAATTTCGTCATTGCTTCTTCAATTTCGTCTAATCTAAACGATTCGGATCGTCGACGTAATTCGCGCATTATCTCGGGTAATTGTTGTAATGCTTCCTCGGCGAATTTTTGTACATTATGAGGGGTATCTTTATCACCTGGCCAGTTCAAAAATTTGGTGATACGGCGGGTCAGATGTTCGATTCTTTGGGTGGTGCGTAAAATTACTGCGGGGGATTTTTCATCACGCAGGGTCTGTGCGATCGAAGTTAGTTCTGTATACTTATGATAACATGTTTCTTTTTCGCTTTCAAAATCTAAAACACTCAAACGATTAGTGTAATCGTTAATACACTTTAACAGTGAGGGTTGGTCTGGTTTATTTTCACGTAACGTCTTGCGAAGTTCCGCGACAGTTACATTAGAGTAGGGAAGACCACGCAATAATGCTTCATAGCTTAATTCGTCTTTCAACAACAAGTCGGGGTTAAATTGAGCCATTTTTGATAATAACAACTTTAAATACACGACGTATTACGAACGACAAATCTTATGTCACTTCCTTTAATTCGTTTTATCAATGTTTAAAATAGTTAACGTTAATTCATTTAAACACATAGATATATATATATATCTCTTATTGCATATGAAATCTCATATTAATTAATCAACATAACTTATCTCACAACAATTCAATTTTCTGTACTGACATATATAATTAATCAAAACAAGAACTAATACCATCGTATAGAGGAGAGAAATTTCATATATGAAATGTTCATTGCTTTAACAATGGCACAAAGGGTCAGCTGTTTTGGGGAGTCGTCTAGGGTGGTAATTTAGGACAATTCAAAACAGGAAAGAGCGTGTCTAAGGTGGTTTGTTTGGTTTAGCGAGGGGAGGTTATGAATGAGACGAGTGCATACAAAGGGGAGGGTTTACATTCCACAACACGTATTTAACATGAACAGACTGGCTTCTACCGACAGGTTTGGAATGGAATACTTACCAGCGATGACTTGTTTAATACGGCAAAGTCGCGATACTAATATTATTATAACATAATTAAAAATTTACTCATTTATTTTTTGTTTATTTCTGAGTGAATACATTTATGTTTGTTCAAGTTATTGTTAACGAATTATAAAATTACACAACAACAGCAACATAATTATTTCTTTTTTCAAAGTAGTAGAGTTGCGCAATTTTGTGACGTCTCCCTTGTTAAGACAACACAAAAGTCGGGAACTAGTTCAATTCTTTACCAGTTAATTAAACTAGCTGCCGTTGTTAGTAAAACATCCTTACCAACAAATTACAACACAATTATGACATAGGAAATTGACAAGCTTTGCACAAATTTATTCACTCATTTGGTGTTAGCGAAAACATCTCTTTATTACTATTCAAATATTATGTTTGACTTTGTTTCTTTTTAAAGAAAATTTACTTTAGTAAATTCTGCTTTTACTGCTTTAAAGATATTAAGTTTATTATTCCTTTTATCTCAAAAATTTACTCATCTAGATGTTAGTTTTAAATACCTCGGATCCGGGTCTGAACTTTCTCAAAATAATTAATTTATCACAAACTTCAACCAAATTATTGGAAGAATAATATTGGTGGTAATCCACATTATTATCTTACATTTATCTATGTATTGCTGTTACTACTACTACATTACAAAAATTACAAATCTGATAATTTCTTCTTTACATTATTAAAGTTCTTTAGTGTTCTTTTGTTACTTCTCTTATTGAAACGAAAATTTACAAATGTTGTGTTTGGATAGCACCTGAATTTAATATGTGGTTGTTGTTGGGTCCTTGGGTGTCATCTCCTGTCGTCTTCTAGGGTGGAGTACGTGGTTCCTCTTGAAGCTACATCGGGTTGATTATATCTGCTCTCGACGATCGGTTTTTTACTTGAAGTTCATACTGTTGTAGTTGGAGTTTTCTTCGTCCGGATTTTGTAGTTCACATTTTACACCTTAATTATGGTTCTTACTTTGCAGTACTAAAGTCTGGTAGTTACATATCTTACAACTTACAGTTTTATATTTTTAAAAGAGATGTGTTGGCTAATTTTTCCTTTCTGTATATTCTTCCTAACTCTACACACACTACATTTTTCAAAATAAAATCATCTTACACTGGATATTCGTTTAACGGCATACACTTACGTGTATGTAGACAACACAAAACTCACATCTTTTCATGACGAAGTTCTACTGGCGACTGCGCGTATAGTTTAGGGGCGAGGGCTCAGTAAGCTGGTGCGTATTTACGCACTAAGAAAATAGTTCGTACTTTATATATTATTAATTATTCATTAATTAGAATGTAAATACTTTATGTTAACTTTATTACGACTTAGAGATTTCTTTATTTATATAGTCGCATTTTTTAATAATTAAAGTAATTATTATTGTTATTCTTTACTTAATACCTTTCTTGGCGTGTTGGTACTGGACAATTTCAAGTTGATTCATGAATCTGGGTATAGGTAAGGGTGGATAATACTCTTACTTATTAAAAATAACAAATTTTTATTTGTGCGATTTTCGATGTTTTTAAAATCGTCACATCCTCCTGCACTTAACTACGAAAAACGGGGTGGTGGAATAATAATAGAAAATCTAATAAACAATTATATTTGGACACAGAATTCCATACTGAAATTTCTCTCTCTCAGATTATTTCTATTCATCAATTGATTATCTTACACTTACGTAACATCTAAATTCTACTACATCTACTATACATAAAATACACAAAACGTAAATCTACCTTATTTTAATTATTACATCTACTACCGGTTTTTTCTTGAATTGGTCACTCGTTTTACGGAGTTATACTCATGAGTTTGTTACTAATAATAATCACGTATTGTAATAACAATCGAATTACTTTTAGTTTACAGCGCTAGGGATTATTTTTCTTTCTTTCTTTCTCTCTCTTCATCTTCATTATCATCGTCATCAGATTTCTCATGTATTATATCATTCTCGCAGGACATTAGCTAAGGTTGATCAGGCCTCGCTAGTATTCGTACGAGGGGGTTTTGAGTTTATACTCACTTATGGTATAGGATGTTGCACAATCTTATCCTATTTCGGTATAAGTATATACAACATACTTTATTCTTAATACTTAGATAGTATTCTAGGTTTTCTATCTTTCTCGTAGTCTTTCTTCTGTATTTTGACACGAAAAACTTTTTTTTATTTGAGACAGATGGCTTCTGCGAACGTAATTTTCTGTATTGCGTTCATACAGAGCTACAGTAACGGGGGTGGTGAACTTATGAATTTGGTAGGGGCCACACCATCGATATGATAGTTTCGAAGTGGTCCTATTAACTGCTTTACTCATAGGATGAGTTTTATACATTACTAAATCACCTATTTTATACTTTATTTGCCTATTATTATGCTCATGATACTTCCTTGATTTTTGTAAATTCGCTCTCAAATTTGCACGAGCTTCGTTCCATATTTTTCGTATGTTATTCCCATTTACGTCGCGGGGTAATAACTCATGGATTTTCCACTTTGTGGTTAAAGGATGGTTGGGTTTGTACTTGTACAGTAAATCAAATGGTGTTGATTTATGACCTTCATGATACGCTGAATTGAATGCAAATTGTATCCACGAAATATTTTGATCCCAGGTTGTCTGGTCTTTAGCATGATAAGATATTAATGCTGATTTTAAGTTACGCAAGTATCTTTCTGCTAGGTTTCCTTGCGGTCTGTACTCGGTCACGGTAATATGATTTATACCTAATTTAAAACACATGTCGTTAAATTCTTTCGACTTAAACTGGGGTCCATTGTCAGATATTAGGTTTAAAGGTGTACCATAATCTTTAAATAGTCTTTCTTGTAGAATTTTAATTGTCGCAGATGCTAATGCACGACGCATAGGATACATCCACACGAATTTAGTGAAGGAGTCTACACAAATTAACAGCATAGTATTTCCGGATTTAGAGCGGGGATAAGGTCCAGAATAGTCTATGTATATTTTCGAGAAGGGAGTGGTAGGTATTTCGGAGATTAATTTTCCGACTTGACTGGTTCTTGCTGGTTTGCTCAGGGCACAAATTTCGCATTCTTTCACGAACTTTTTTATTTCACTATTCATGTTTTCCCAGTGGTATTCCTTGCGAATACGATGTATAGTTTTCCTAATTCCCATATGAGCTCCAATTGTCGATGAATGGTAGTAGTCCATTAACATGGGTTTGATTATTTCCGGGGCGATTATTCTCAGTAATTTTCCGTTTGCCTTTTTAAAACAAAGTACTCTTTTACTCAAGGTATATTTGTCAGAGTTATTTCCTTTTTCTATTTGTTCTATTATTTTGCACAATTTCGGATCTTGTTGTTGGTGATATGCTATATCCTTAAATGCAAGGGGAAAGTTAGTAATTAGTGTATTAACGGTAGTGGTTTCAATATTGTCTTCTCCAGCTCTTGTATTGGGTAGTTGGAACATGCGGGATAGAGTATCGGCTACTACATTTTGAGTACCACGAATATGTTCCACTTTGAACTTGTAGCAATTTAATCTTAACACCCATCTTCCGATACGACCTAACTGTTTTGGGTGATTAAATAACCATGATAAAGCTTGATTATCGGTTTCTAGTAGAAATTCTTTGTGTTCCAAAAATGGTTTGAATTTATCAAAGGCGAATACTACGGCTAAACATTCAAGTTCGTAGGCTGAGAGCTTCCTTTCTTGCTCGGTCAATGTATGGGATGCATAGCTGATCGGGAGTCTAGTATTATTTATTTCCTGGTATATTACGGCTCCTAATGCTACACTTGAACTATCGGTCTGTACGATAAATGGTTTACTGAAATCCGCTAACTGCAATACAGGTGGGGATATAATGCTTTCTTTAAGTGTTTCAAACGCTTCTTGATGTTGAGTAGTCCACTCGAATTTCGTTCCTTTCTTTCTTAAGGCATTCAATGGGGCTGCTATATCCGCTAAGTGGGGTATGTACTTATGAAAATAATTAATCATACCTAAAAATCGAGCTATACCTTTGACGTCTCTCGGAGGTAAGAATTCTCGGATTGCACGTGTACGTTCGGGATCGATGCTAACCTTACCTTCGGCTGATACTATGTGACCTAAGAAGGAGAATTGTTTTACTGCGAAATTAACTTTACTCGGGTTTACGGTCAGTCCGGCTTTCTTTAACCTGGATAATACTTCACGCAAGTGATCAATATGTTGATCCATTGACTCACTATATACTACTATATCGTCAAGATAATGATATACAAATTTAAATTTAACGTCATGGAAAATTTTTTCTAACAGTCGGCTGCATACTGAACTTCCTTGTGATATACCGAATGGTACTCTCGTAAATTGATATAGATTAAATGGGACAGCAAAAGCAGTTAAATGTTTTGATTCCTCAGCTAGTGGGATTTGATGGAATGCTTGGTTGAGATCCATTATGGTGAAGATTTTCGCTCTTGTAAAATAGTGAAACGCACTGTGAATGTCGGGCAGTGGTATCGATTCAAATTCTATACTCTTATTTAGTTGTCTATAATCCACGACTAGTCTATGTTTGTCAGTTCCTTTTGGTACTAGGAATGCAGGTGATGAGTATGGAGACGTTGACGGTTCAATGACGTGCTGATCAAGGAGTTTGTTAATGTGGTTTCTCATTATTTCCATCTTGGGCGGAGATAATTTGTATGGGTGAAGTCGTATTACCTTGTTGTCACTAAGATTTATTTTATATTCGATTAAATGGGTTAATCCTAACTTGGGAGTGAGTACAGTAGGAAATTCTTTTATTAACTTTTGGATTCTTAGTCTCTCATTTCCTATTAAATGACTCAAACTCGATTCATGATGCTCTGAATTAATAGTTGCGGTTTCACAAATAGCGTCGTTACTTAATTCGGAGTCGAACTGATATTTTCGAGTACGATCAAATCTGAAGAAATATTGTTTTGCATGTATATCAAGGATTAAGGCAGTTTTTCTTATAAAATCAGCGCCTAATATTAAGTTTTGTCCTAACTCTTCAGCTACTAGTAGGGGAATATACCAAGTAAAATTCTTTATTTTTAATTTCACCGTAATACTGTGCGATATCTTTAGGTTTTGTTTATTTGCGGTGGTACACTTTATGTTCACCATTTGGCTATGTTTAATCAGTTTATGATTAGCTAATAAGGTGGCTAACTGTTTACTAATTATACTACGGGTAGATCTGGAATCAATTAAACCAAGGGTATTCGTTGCTCCAAGGTCTATCTGTACATAGGGTAGTTGGCATATACTTGTTTTACATGCACCAATAGAGTTGCACTTCTCGATAAATCTTGTTAAGTAAGGGTCTATGCGTTCATTTTTATTTGATGCTTATTATTGTTGTTACCTTTCCTTCTGGTGCTTCGGAAGAAGTAGGATTTTCGTTCTTCCAGCTTCACATGTTTTTTGATTGGTCGGTTTTCTGTTGATAGCGCTTTTGTTTACATAACTTGCTAATATGTCCGGCCTTTCCACAGTTATAACATCTTCTTTCCTCATTTACTTCGCTCGTAGGTTGTCGGGGTTTTGGTTTAGAGTATGAAACATGGGGATAGCTTTGGGTTTTATATGTACTTACGAATCGCTTATCGCGGTAGTTTCGGGTATCATTTCCAATTGGTCGAGTTTGGAATGAATCTGTGTGTTGACTCTGGGACATAGAAACGCGTCTATTCTGGTCAGAATACCAGACGTTGGATGAATGTATACAACATAGTTCTAGTTCGGTGAAAGTGGTAGGTCGCTTCATGAGTGCTAGGCGAGATCGCTCCTCGGGGGATAGTCCTACTAAGATAGTGTCTACTAACTGTTGTTCACTCCATTTAACTTGTAGCAATAAAGCAGATTCTCTTACCTCAGATATATAATGAGCTAATCTCTCGTATGTGCCTTGTACACGAAGTACTAAGTTTCGCTTCAATTCTTCGTAGATACCGGTGGGAATGAAATGTCTTATTAGTGTGGTATGAAGTTCTTCTACCGGGTGATTATACCTTAGGGATTCTAACACTCTAGCTTTTAATGGAGGTCTACACTTAGGTAAAATTGTAAAATTACTTGCAAAATCTGGTTATCTCTTAGTTGTTGCAGGTCCTTTAATTGTAAAATGTGCTTGATAAAATCAAGGAGCTTTGTAATATTCAGCCCATCAGTGATTGGTATGTCAGACAAAATACTTTCTACAGGGTGGGTTATCTTTCCATAGAGCTCGGTAGTTAGATTTATTTGACTCATCATTCTAGGTTTTTCCGCAGATTGATTAGTCCGCAAGTGAGAAGGTAAATCGTAGGTACGGGTCATATTTTCTAGTTCATTAGGGAGTAACGTAACGTTTACTGGTTGGATATTTACTTGACTATCAGGTAACCGTTCCTTGAATGGATTTATATTTGATTCCTGCAGAATCTGAAGTTTTGCAGTACCGTTTGGCTGTTCTTGAGTAGGGGATTGGGTAGGTGAAATATTTAATTTCGTCATTGCTTCTTCAATTTCGTCTAATCTAAACGATTCGGATCGTCGACGTAATTCGCGCATTATCTCGGGTAATTGTTGTAATGCTTCCTCGGCGAATTTTTGTACATCATGAGGGGTATCTTTATCACCTGGCCAGTTCAAAAATTTGGTGATACGGCGGGTCAGATGTTCGATTCTTTGGGTGGTGCGTAAAATTACTGCGGGGGATTTTTCATCACGCAGGGTCTGTGCGATCGAAGTTAGTTCTGTATACTTATGATAACATGTTTCTTTTTCGCTTTCAAAATCTAAAACACTCAAACGATTAGTGTAATCGTTAATACACTTTAACAGTGAGGGTTGGTCCGGTTTATTTTCACGTAACGTCTTGCGAAGTTCCGCGACAGTTACATTAGAGTAGGGAAGACCACGCAATAATGCTTCATAGCTTAATTCGTCTTTCAACAACAAGTCGGGGTTAAATTGAGCCATTTTTGATAATAACAACTTTAAATACACGACGTATTACGAACGACAAATCTTATGTCACTTCCTTTAATTCGTTTTATCAATGTTTAAAATAGTTAACGTTAATTCATTTAAACACATAGATATATATATATATCTCTTATTGCATATGAAATCTCATATTAATTAATCAACATAACTTATCTCACAACAATTCAATTTTCTGTACTGACATATATAATTAATCAAAACAAGAACTAATACCATCGTATAGAGGAGAGAAATTTTATATATGAAATGTTCATTGCTTTAACAATGGCACAAAGGGTCAGCTGTTTTGGGGAGTCGTCTAGGGTGGTAATTTAGGACAATTCAAAACAGGAAAGAGCGTGTCTAAGGTGGTTTGTTTGGTTTAGCGAGGGGAGGTTATGAATGAGACGAGTGCATACAAAGGGGAGGGTTTACATTCCACAACACGTATTTAACATGAACAGACTGGCTTCTACCGACAGGTTTGGAATGGAATACTTACCAGCGATGACTTGTTTAATACGGCAAAGTCGCGATACTAATATTATTATAACATAATTAAAAATTTACTCATTTATTTTTTGTTTATTTCTGAGTGAATAAATTTATGTTTGTTCAAGTTATTGTTAACGAATTATAAAATTACACAACAACAGCAACATAATTATTTCTTTTTTCAAAGTAGTAGAGTTGCGCAATTTTGTGACGTCTCCCTTGTTAAGACAACACAAAAGTCGGGAACTAGTTCAATTCTTTACCAGTTAATTAAACTAGCTGCCGTTGTTAGTAAAACATCCTTACCAACAAATTACAACACAATTATGACAAAGGAAATTGACAAGGTTTGCACAAATTTATTCACTCATTTGGTGTTAGCGAAAACATCTCTTTATTACTATTCAAATATTATGTTTGACTTTGTTTCTTTTTAAAGAAAATTTACTTTAGTAAATTCTGCTTTTACTGCTTTAAAGATATTAAGTTTATTATTCCTTTTATCTCAAAAATTTACTCATCTAGATGTTAGTTTTAAATACCTCGGATCCGGGTCTGAACTTTCTCAAAATAATTAATTTATCACAAACTTCAACCAAATTATTGGAAGAATAATATTGGTGGTAATCCACATTATTATCTTACATTTATCTATGTATTGCTGTTACTACTACTACATTACAAAAATTACAAATCTGATAATTTCTTCTTTACATTATTAAAGTTCTTTAGTGTTCTTTTGTTACTTCTCTTATTGAAACGAAAATTTACAAATGTTGTGTTTGGATAGCACCTGAATTTAATATGAGGTTGTTGTTGGGTCCTTGGGTGTCATCTCCTGTCGTCTTCTAGGGTGGAGTACGTGGTTCCTCTTGAAGCTACATCGGGTTGATTATATCTGCTCTCGACGATCGTTTTTTTTACTTGAAGTTCATACTGTTGTAGTTGGAGTTTTCTTCGTCCGGATTTTGTAGTTCACATTTTACACCTTAATTATGGTTCTTACTTTGCAGTACTAAAGTCTGGTAGTTACATATCTTACAACTTACAGTTTTATATTTTTAAAAGAGATGTGTTGGCTAATTTTTCCTTTCTGTATATTCTTCCTAACTCTACACACACTACATTTTTCAAAATAAAATCATCTTACACTGGATATTCGTTTAACGGCATACACTTACGTGTATGTAGACAACACAAAACTCACATCTTTTCATGACGAAGTTCTACTGGCGACTGCGCGTATAGTTTAGGGGCGAGGGCTCAGTAAGCTGGTGCGTATTTACGCACTAAGAAAATAGTTCGTACTTTATATATTATTAATTATTCATTAATTAGAATGTAAATACTTTATGTTAACTTTATTACGACTTAGAGATTTCTTTATTTATATAGTCGCATTTTTTAATAATTAAAGTAATTATTATTGTTATTCTTTACTTAATACCTTTCTTGGCGTGTTGGTACTGGACAATTTCAAGTTGATTCATGAATCTGGGTATAGGTAAGGGTGGATAATACTCTTACTTATTAAAAATAACAAATTTTTATTTGTGCGATTTTCGATGTTTTTAAAATCGTCACATTGGTACATGCTAAAAGAGTCGACAAGTTTCTAACTTTTTCCAAAACAGGTTAATGCGAGGGTTTTAGAAATGGGAATGATGGTAAACATATTCCACACACATCGAAAGAAACGAGTTTAGCAGGTTCGAGGACAGGAATGTTTTTGATTTTTGTATTAGGTAGTGAGAATTTTTATGTATTTATATTGGATACAGTTATACATTGGATATATTTATACATATCTCTTGGATCTAAAATTAATGTTGACTTTGCGAGCTAGTTTTGAAATACTAGTAAAAGTAACTACAATCTAATCGGTGTCTTGAGTTTATGTAAATTGGGTAGGTCGTAGGCCTATAGGCGGTGGACGCATGGAAAAATATGTTGTTTTCTCAGGCATTAAGCAGCTATGGGCTTAGGTTGCCCATAGCTTTTAATTTGTTGGTATTATCTTAGAATTTAGCACGTCTCTAATATTCTTATAAAAACAAAATAGTACATCACAATCCTGGTTGAACTGAAATCCAATAAGAAAAGAATTGGCTTAGTCACTAACAATTGTTAAAAACAAGAATAAGGAAGAAATAATTAAACATTTTAAAACACGATTTAACAGTAACAAATACCAGTATAAACGAAGCTTTGTGTAAAAGTTTATTTTAAAAATCTGCTATGTAAAATAAAATTTAACTCACTGTTGTGTGTACAAAATTCTTTTTATTATATTTTATTTTATTTAAACGTAAAATTATAACATATTTTTATATTTAAATTATAAATTTCAAACAGAAAAGTAAGAATTTCATAAACTCTCTGAATTTGACTCTACATTTAAAATTGTCTCAACTTCTAATTTCTGTAATTATTTTATTATTATATAAGTAATGTAAAAATATTTAAGTCACTCAAGTAAACACAGAGTTTTTATTAGATAACCCAGTCGATTAAACGACTAAGAGACATACCTAAAATCGTAAGACTAGAAGGTTGCTTTTCTCTGTTTTATACCAATAATTAGGATCTCTAGGGGTACCAGGAAGTGGATTTTTCACAAAATACTGGCAAGTTATCCACAATACCAATGTTTCATTAAGCGTTTCTAGAACGAAATTTGTCCACTTCTTTGTCCATCCATAATACTTCCAACCTTTTTCAGGATCAAATTTGATTTTGTAAAATTGTGGGCCCCCTTGATCCATTATCGGTTTTATATATTGCCATGTACTATTTCTCTCTATTCTGTATATCACTAGTAAATGATTAAAGAATTCAAGGTATTCTTCTAACAGATCCGTTAAGTTCTGAGCGTCTTCTAGGTTCGGTTTTGTATAATTCTTTCTAAACAATTCACAAAGTTGTTCGTCTCTAATTTTCATCGATTCTGAACAATTCTGTGCCATTGATTCAGATATTTCATAGATCCCATAGTCATACTTATAACAGTTGTTGTACATTATAGATAAACTGCACAGTATTCCAAAAATTAAAACAGCACGCAGTTCCATTTCAATTATTACAACCAATCACTGTTAAAAAGATAATACCTATAGAAGTGTATTAACGCGAATTTTCGTTTCAAAAATTAAAATTATCTTTAAGCATTTTTATTTTTTCGTTACAAAATTTAACAGACACCGCCATCCAAGAAGTGAACTGCAAACATTAAATATTATACGCGTAATAACATGGAAGTTGTTGTGAAATATCCGCACCCATATCAGAATGACATTGAGCAAGCATGTGTCATAAACATAATTTCAAAATTTGTTGTAGTTTGAAAGTTTGATTATTCTTTGGTTACAGTATAATTACAGTGAAACTATTTTATTATCTGTGATATGGTTCAATGAGAAGCTTTTTTATCTTAGTACACAAAAACATTGTAAAAGTACTATACTTTATAAAACTACTTATATAATGGAATAATCTTAGGTAATTGTGGAAGTGTTCATATACGAATACTAGATACTCGTTTACACACCAATGAAAAATGAGTGTGCGTTGAACCTAATAAAATTACTCTATAATAAACTTTTAAAAAAATATGTAATTACAGTAGGCCTAATATGTTTAGGTATTTAGGTAATTACTTGTCATCGATAACGGTACATGCCATAGTCGTAACTGTTTTTGCTTTACGAATCCGGTGGCAGACACACTTGTTGGTCAAACTTTGTACCCATGTGTACTTTGTATTCTAAATACTGTATTGCGAAGCATGTAGATGACGTCACGTTTGTTCCTGTTATCGGCAGCCGGGATTCAGACAGGCTGACTACAGTTAAATTTAAATCAGTTCTACTCAAGACTCCGAGCTGATCACTCGTATTTACTCGCCGCCGCGGCTACTTAAAGTTTTTTCAGTATTTAATACTAGTAGCATGCTCACCATGCGACTATTTATTTAGACGATTTCGGCTTGAGTATTGTAATGCACGCCCCCCATCTTATTTCTATTCAATTCTCCGGCACTTATGCCGTGTTAAAATCTGCACGCTTCAGCAATCAAATATGTCAATTTAAATTTCAATAAGCAATCAAATATGTCTCTTTAACTCAATAAACCATCATTTTCTGGAAACATTATACAGTCCACTCAATTATTTCATCTCAAACCAGCCAACTCCAATAGCGTTCCTAAGAACATCTCACGATTATCAAGAGCTTCTAAGACGCAACATTTTTGGTCCTTCGGGCCGGATTTTATTTTGGCCTTACGGGCAACATTTTTTGTCCACAGCGACAACATTAATATTTCATTTAATGGGCCCAAACGGCGTTTGGTTTAAGCCCCAACATTCTCAACTTTGGATGAGTTGCGTGCCTCTATTATTTTCAAAAATTACTTCACAATCAACACTACAAGATTCTGCAGAGCAGTAAACCAGAGACGACGGGACACGGCAGGACAGCATTAGTTATTCTACATCAAAAAAGTTCCACAGCTTTAAATTATGGAGAGCTGCAACATCAGGCGTCATCTGACCTGTAGAGACAAGAGGTGCAACAACTCCTAACAGGATCGAGCAGCGGGATCGAAGCCAGCTTCAGCACGCCTGGATCAACGTCCACGTGATTATGAACTTTTATTTTTTATGATCTTTTCACATAATTATGACAATCTAAGTAACCTTTTGGTACACAGTTAATAACATTTAATACAACATTATTAATAAGTTCTACAGAAACAGATATCATTGTCAAGTGGCCATAAGCTTATTATCAGGTCGATTGATTTATATTTTCGATAACATTCACCACTAGTTTTACGCAAATGAAGTACCTATTATAATCAGTTATATATTAAGGTGTACATAGATCACTGGCTCCCGCAATATATCAAATTGTAGTAAATTATTCTAAATTCCAACGAGTGTTCACCTTCCCTGCATTTAATTTTCGGTTTCAATTTGCATTTTAAAATTTCGCTCATGGCTGATGTACAGGCGTTGATAAAGAAACGGGGCACCATTAAGGCCTCCATATCTCGCGTGAATACTTTCGAGGATAACTTCGATCCAGACATAAGCGATCATCATGCGTTAAAAATAAAGCTCCGCCATTTGATGGAATTGTCCGCTAAATATGACGATATTCAGACTCAAATCGAGGCTGACGATTCAGATTTCGCTCCAGTCAGTGACAGAGTTCAAACCGAGGATGATCTCTGTAATATCGAATGCAAATTGCACCATTTATTGAAACAAGTAGGCCTGGTGAACCAGAAACCGTTAATTCAAACCGAAATTACGCCAATTAAAACCCCCCCCCCGATACAATTAGAACCGATTAAATTGCCTTCCATCTCAGGAAACATTATTGATTGGCGACACTATTACAACATATTTGTGGAGTTAATACATGTCAGAACTGATCTGACAGATATTAAAATATTACACTACTTACACTCTTAATTGAGTGGCGAGGCATTAAATGTAATAAAATCTCTTCCGATAACTCATGAAAATTATGCAGTAGCCATTGATTTATTAAAAAACAGATACGATAGCAAATTAATTGTATCAGCTCATCACATAGGGAATGTCTTGGGCGTCAAGTCCGTACAACAAGAGTCAAGGGTTAGCATTTCTAGGTTCATTGACGAGATCACTGCAAATATAAATGCCTTAAATTCATTAAATCTACCCGTAAATACATTTGAAATGATTTTAGTTCAACACTTAACGCAGAAACTCGATACTCATACGTGTCGGCTCTGGAAAAAAGGCTTGTCGGACGAGCGACTTCCTAATTTTAGTAATTTTATAAAAATTTTAAATAACCGAAGGCAGGTATTACAAAACTTACATAGCGTGCCCAGCGCCGTAAACAAGATACACGTTAGCGATAGGAGTCCATATCGCAAAGCAATTAAACCGATTAATGTTAATAGGACTGGATTCCATGCTCATATCGGCAATAACATATGTCAGCTGTGCAAAGCTAAACACCATCTTACTGAGTGTCCGCAATTTGTAGCGATTACTCCTCTCGAGAGACAAAATATCCTAATTAAAAATAAACTTTGCCTAAACTGCATACGCCCAGGCCACGAACTTGCACACTGTCCCTCCAAATTTTCTTGCAGAACGTGTGCTAAACGCCATCACACAATGATCCATATATCTAGCAATAACGCTTCGTCCAGTAACAATCAGTGTTCGTTAAAATTGCAAACAAACAGATCGATATTATTGTCCACCGCAGTCTGCGTGACAACTGACCAAGCAGGAAGGAAGCACCCAGTTAGGATTTTAATGGACTCAGGATCGCAAGCTAATTTCTGTACCATGAGTTTCGCTCGCCGCATGGGTCTAAAACTGATTAAATCTCAATTACCCATCACGGGTATAAATAATTCACTATCTCAAGCTGATTTCAGTACCAGAGTAAGATTGCATTCACGTTATAAAAATTTTAATTTGAACATCCATTGCGCTGTGCTTCCCAGTATCACTAATAATCTCCCTGCTGAATCATATGACCTCTCCTCCCTAAACTTACCAAAGGGCATATTTCTAGCTGACCCGCAGCTGAACGTTTCGTCGCAAATCGATATATTGCTCGGTGCTCAGTATTGTGCTGAGTCACGAAGACTCAGCGAGTTTTCAGTTATTTTACTATCGGAGAGTGGGCTGATATCTAGCGGTAAGACGGCGCGAAACAAATGAATATACCGCTTGGAGTTATTGGCAGTACAGAATTTAAGGCGGTAATTAGTGCTGCGCCCTACCCGTGGATAGGAGAAACTACCGATTTCTACTCTACACTGCTTGATCGGTGTCGGCACCTGCTGACTGTCTGCGGCAGTATGAAAAGCCAGGTGCTGCGTTCTGGCGAGACGTACCTTAAGAAAACGGGGAGGTAGCTGGAATATCTGTTGAAGTTCTGACAAAATAACTTGAGGTAGGTGGTCGACGCCATATTTTCTCCGGTAGAGAGATGATTTTCAACACTTGCTGTTCTTCAAACTATGTCTAGATAAACTCTATAACGACTGCGGGTCCATCGATGTAGACGAGAAAAAAGACCTGCTACATAGCTGAACGATGAACACCATAAGCTCCTCGCTACCGGAGGGATTTGGACCACCACCCTAACACCTAAAAATGTCGGCCACAAGTTTGTCACTTCAAAAAACCCTTCATGGCTGAAATCAGGTGATAACTATCCAATTATTATTTACACATAGAGTCAACACTCAATCATACCCAGTGACCAGTTATATACATCTGTCAACTATAACATTACAAGTTTTAAACTTTCATTTAGATTCCCAATTGATGGGACAGTTTAGTGTGTGGACAGGGTGCTAAATTAATTGTAAATTCCAATGTATTTCTGCTAAAATTGTCAGCCAGAGACTGGCATGCATTATATAGTTCACATTCAGCATAGATTTTCCATTTATTTCATTATAGGGGTTTCTTTACAGATTTTAAGTCATTCTGGCTATTAGTAATTATCATGTTCAATTCAGTGGTATACATATATATATATTTTCTTAATTAAAAATCAGTTTAATATATTTTGTATTAAAAAAATTACTGGTGAGGGAGGTCATTTTCAACAAGTTTCAACCAAGCAGTGCCTGTCGATACAGTTTTGAACTTGTTTGTTGAGACAAGTTGAAGGCTGAATCATCAGGATGTTAACGTGTCCGTCTCTGAGCCAAGTGTATTTTTTTCATAGGGTTATAATATTATGCAATAATTCTCTTTTTATTAATTGGCCCTGTTTCCGTATATATAAATTCTTTATATTATTTATGATAACTGGGGGGCGTTCATTATTTTCAATATTTTTAATTTCTCACTGTAATTAGGCACTTAGCCACTTAGCCACTTAGGCACTTAGTTTTCAATTTTATTATGTCCTGGGGACTACTGAATGCTTAAACATTATCTTATACACCTGATGTGCAATCAACCCACACCATGAGGGTAATATTATAATAAAAGTAAATTTCTAATCCTAACAGGGATAATTATAATGAAACAGTAAGAATTTATATACACCATGAGGGTAATATAAAAAGGGCGTGGCAAGACACCTTTATGTATATTTTATTGTATACTATTGTATAATGTATTTGTGTCGTGGAACATGTTATGTATGTATATTTGTGTGTACATTTTGGGGGTTATAAGTGTTATGTTTTTAGTGTATTTTTGGTGGGGACTTTGGATATAGGGTTTTTATTTGTGCAATGTCTTTTTATAAAAGAAAGTTAATACATGAAGTCATGTAGTTATATCCTTTTCATTTTTTATAACAGGTATTCTATCTCAATTAATCATTGCTGATCATTTCTTTAAGGAAATAATTCACTTTATTTAACTTTATAACAAGTATATGAGTTGTCACCCTTTGAAAAATATTTAATTTGTTTGAGTAATCATTATTTGTATAATTAATATTAGCAAGGAATCAATACCCTTTATCTTCATTAAGTTATATGAAGCATTCTAACAGGAACATATAAAATAAATTTTATATTTTATTAATATTTTAATGGAAGCTTTATTTCAAGGTTAGTTATAGTTTTAAATTTCAATTCATTGGTAGAGTGACATAGCAAATTATTTTCTTGGTTTCAATAATTATTTTCAGGTGGCCTTGTTGAGAAAGTATGCTTTATTTAATTAACTAATTAAGGGGGAATTATAGATTACTGTTGGGTTAATTTATTTTATTATTAATTGTGCAATGAGATAGAATAATAAAAAGGATTTGTTAATTGTTTAATTCTTGAGTTTTCATTGCAAGTCCCGTCTCACTGGATCCAGCGCATTTTTGGCTTCTCTAGGCTTAGCCTAGTTATAATTAACTTGTGGCCCCTCTTTACAAAAAAAAAAAAAAAAAAATCAAAAAAAAAAAATCTTTTTTTTTACTGCTTAAGTTAAAGTGGGGTTACAGTATTACTTGCAATTAATTGAACCTGTCAAATTTATCCGCAGCCCACATTTCCCCATATTACAGGAGACTAAGTTGGGATTCATTCTTGCAGGTAACTTGCCATTTAATGTCGATATGACAAAACCGGTTTCATCATTCATGGTATATGAAGATGATAATGTCATTTCCTCGCAACTAAAGGACTTTTGGAAGTTAGAGGACGTTACGATTCGCGCTCCCTCCATTGAGGATTCGGATTGCGAGAATCATTTTGTATCGAATACTGTCCGTAATAAGGATGGCAGATTTGTGGTATCCCTGCCACGCAGGTTACATAATTGTCATTTAGGCGATTCTCTCTCCGGCGCTATCCGCAGGTTCCAATCACTGGAGCTCAAGTTCAAGCAGAACCCTGCTCTTCACAAGGATTATAGCGCATTCATGCATGAATATTTAAACCTCGGTCACATGTCTTTACTTGATGCGTACGATAAATCTTATCGGTAGACCAGTCAGATACATTTTACTTGCCGCACCATTCAGTTTTTAAAGTCTCTAGTATAACTACTAAATTGCGAGTTGTTTTCGACGGCTCCGCCAAAACAACAAATAATTTGTCCTTGAACAACACACTGTTGGTTGGTCCCACGGTCCAGCAGGATCTGTTCTCTATTATGGCTCGATTTCGTACTCACCGATATGTCCTCATTTCGGACATTGAGAAGATGTATCGGCAGATTTTAGTTAATCCAAAGGATTCCAATTTGCAGCGCGTTGTCTGGCGTGATGCCCCCCATAGGGAACTCAAACATTACGCCTTGAGGACAGTCACCTATGGGACTGCAAGTGCGTCATTTCTTGCTACAAGGTGTCTGGCTCAAATAGCCAAGGAAAATAAAACTAAATACCCTATAGCTTGTTGAGCTATGGCGAACGATTTTTATGTGGACGATCTTATGACCGGTTCAGACAACCCGAACATCCTATCCAAAATGAAATCCGACGTCACAGAGTTACTAAGCCAATACGGTTTTACATTGCACAAATGGTTCTCCAGCGATCAGAAAATCATAGCTTCGCACGCTCATTCTTCCCACGACTTTAGTAAAATATCGGTATGGAGAACCATACATGACTTCCATATTCTAAGATTTATATTTAAAATCATTTTCAGCCAAACAGCCAGGCTGTGTCTTACCTGCCTTTTTATTGCTGTATTAAATGAAAAATATTATATTACATTAAAATGAAAAAATTATAATTTTATTGCCTGGCAACAAAATTATTTTATTTTTAACAATTACCATTGTTTCAACAAGTTTAAATAAATTTTCAAGTACTTTACTCTTGTTAAAACGTATAAGGTTGCAGGTAAACTACCCCTTCCCCTTAACCGATCTTCACCAACATCGAAAGTCATTGAGACCTCTACAATTCAGGGACGTATGCAAAAAATTATTTGATTCTGTTTGAATTTGCGGCTGTTATCGTTTGCCATAGAAAATACGCTTGATAAAAAAACGTTGCAGGTAAACTACCCCTTCCCCTTAACCGATCTTCACCAAAAACAATAGGTCTTGAGTACTCTACAAATCAGGACTGTATGCAAAACATTATTTGATTCTGTTTGAATTTGCGGCTGTTATCGTTTGCCATAGAAAATACCCTTGTTAAAAAAACGTTTCAGGTAAACTACCCCTTTCCCTCAACCGATCTTCACCAAAAACAATAGGTCTTGAGAAATCTACAATTCAGGGCTGTATGCGAAACATTATTTGATTCTGTTTGAATTTGCGGCTATCGTTTGCCAAAAAAAAAAAATTTCCCTTGATAAAAAAAACCGTAGCAGGTAAACTACCCCTTCCCCTCAACCGATCTTCACCAAAAACAATAGGTCGCGAGTACTCTACAAACCAGGGCTGTATGCAAAAAATTATTTGATTCTGTTTGAATTTGCGGCAGTTGTCGTTTGCCATAGAAAATACGCATGATAAAAAACGTTGCTGGTAAACTACCCCTTCCCCTCAACCGATCTTCACCAAAAACAATAGGTCTTGAGTACTCTACAAATCAGGGCTGTATGCAGAAAATTATTTGATTCTGTTTGAATTTGCGGCTGTTATCGTTTGCCATAGAAAATACCCTTGTTAAAAAAACGTTGTAGGTAAACTACCCCTTTCCCTTAACCGATCTTCACCAAAAACAAAAGGTATTGAGAACTCTACAATTTAGGGCTGTATGCAAATAATCTTTTCATTCTGTTTGAATTTGCGGCTGTTATCGTTTGCCATAGGAAATACCCTTGTTAAAACATAAAACGTTACAGGTAAACTACCCCTTTCCCTTAACCGATCTTCACCAAAAACAATAGGTCTTGAGAACTCTACAATTCAGGGCTGTATGCGAAACATTATTTGACTCTGTTTGAATTTGCGGCTGTTATCGTTTGCCAAACAAACAAAATTACCCTTGCTAAAAAAAAACCGTTGCAGGTAAACTACCCCTTTCCCTCAACCGATCTTCACCAAAAACAATAGGTCGCGAGAACTCTGCAAAACCGGGCTGTATGCAAAAAATTATTTGATTCTGTTTGAATTTGCGGCAGTTATCGTTTGCCATAGAAAAAAAATCTACAGACACACAGACACACAGACACACAGACAGACAGACAGACAGACAGACACACAGACACTTTTCGGAAAACGACTTTTTTTCATGTTTTGAGTGTAGTAGAATAAGAATCTGCAATAATCTCGAACACGATTTTTTTTGCCATCACCATACTTCCATTCCTTAAGGAATATGGAAGTAAAATCAAACTGTGCGTACGTTAGGCATTCAATGGAACATGGACGAAGATAGTTTCTTATATAGTGTCCAGAGACATGTCAATCCCGAGGTGGTCAACAAGAGAGGTGTATTATCAATCATCGCAGGAATTTACGACCCTTTGGGTCTCATTGGCCCTGTTACATTCTGGTGTAAGCATTTTATGCAGCGATTGTGGTTAACGGGTACAAGTTGGGACGAACCCTTATCAGATTCATTATCTAATCAGTGGTTAGAACTTTATTCTCAGCTGGTTTCAGACACTTACTTTAAAATATCGAGGTCTGTAAAGAGTTTAAACAATTCGCAAATCATTGCATTCCAGCTCCACGGCTTTGCCGACGCGTCAGCTAAGAGTTACGCGTGTTGTATTTACGTGCGTACGGTCTATTCAAACCACGCCATCTCATCAAACCTGTTATGTTCTAAATCTAGGGTCGCTCCATTGAAACAGATAACACTACCCCGACTTGAACTTTGCGCCTGTCTATTGTTGGCTCAGTTAGCTTCCAAGGTCATAGACGCCGTGAGTTACAAATTCGACGAATTATATTTTTGCTCGGACTCAATGATAGCCTTACACTGGATCCACCAGCAATCTTCCCGTTGGAAGGTATTCGTCGCCAACCGTGTTCCTGAGATACAGCGCCTCACTACAAGGGGTAGCTGGCATCATGTATTGGATAACCCTGCCGACATTTTATCGCGTGGTTGTCTCCCTCGGATTTTACACAGTCATCCACAATGGTGGCATGGTCCATCCTGGTTATCCCACGAGTCATCATCATGGCCTATCTGTGCCTTCGATGCCCATTCTCCCTGCACTCATCCTGAGCTTGAGCAGGAACAACGGAAACAGGTCCAAACTTCATGGATTGTCGCATTATCCACATCTAATTTTGTTGAGAACTACTCATCGCTCTCAAAACTCATTCGCATGTTTTCGTATTGTCGTCGATTCATCCGAAACACTAGGATTCCCACAGAGGATAGGAACACTTCCTTTTTAACCTCCCATGAGTTACATGGTACACTTTTGGTTTTTATCGCCAGTCCCAGAAGTCGCACTTTGGCGTCGAAATTAAGAAACTTGAGGAACAACGCTGCATCCCTAATAACAGTAAAATTCTTTCTCTTCACCCCTTTCTGGACAAATCAGGAATGCTACGCGTAGGGGGACGCCTTCAGCACTCTCAGTTCAATTACGAAAGCAAACACCCAATCATACTACACCCACACTCTCATCTCAGTAAATTAATTATACAAAGCGAGCACCTTCGTTTATTACACTCTGGTGTACAATTGACTCAGTTCTCTCTACGACGGAAATATTGGATACTTAATGACAAATCTTATATACGTTCGGTAATACATAAATGTATCACCTGTTTTAGATTCCGTGCTAGGGGCGCAAACCAATTACTAGGACAATTACCCCCCTCCCGTGTTACGCCTGCTAAACCATTTTCCCAATCGGCAGTCGACTATGCCGGTCCGATATTTGTACGTCATGGCGGGCAGCGTTCAAAATCAACTTCCAAGGCTTATATTGCTTTATTTATATGCATGACCACTAAGGCCATTCACTTGGAACTTGTCTCAGATCTGACATCAGACGCCTTTATAGCTGCCTTAAAACGGTTTATTGCGCGTAGAGGTATCCCTGGTCAGATATTTTCCGACAACGGACAAATTTTCATCGTGCAAGTAGCACGCTTCACGAATTATATAAACTTTTGCAGTCTAAGGGTTCTGAGCAGTCCGTCCAGGGTTTTACCAGTGCCCAAGGCATTAATTGGTCCTTTATTCCTCCCTCAGCACCGAATTTTAGCGGCCTGTGGGAAAGCGGAGTCAAGAGCGTCAAGTTTCATTTGCGACGCGTGGTAGGCGGAACCATTCTTACCTTCGAGGAGTATTACACCATTTTAACCCAGATAGAGGCTTGCCTTAACTCACGCCCCTTGTTCGCCATATCCAATGACTTTAGGGACCCCGAACCTTTAACTCCAGCTCATTTCCTGGTTGGTTTTCCGCTCACTGCTCTCCCGGAACCTGACTATTTCCAAATCAATATTACTCGTTTGGGCAGATGGCAACTGCTCCAAAGATTCACCCTATCCATTTGGAACAGGTGGTCAAAAGATTACTTGCACCAGTTGCAACAGCGC